>QANZ01049214.1:174728-214931 GCA_003254925.1 Chamaecrista fasciculata
ATATATATACATGTAGGACTAAAGTTGATATAAGAAAAACATAAAAGATCAAAACAAAATTAACTCCAAACATATAAATTTGACGATTGAAAATTTTCAGCAATTAATGCCAATAATCCATAAGAGATAAATCAAACACGTGGAGAGGATTCTCATTAGAAGATATCAGCTACTTTTCATTTGGATACCTTCGTAGCATGCAAAAGCTAACAATGAATCTGAAGTTAATAATTAGAAAGAAGAGAAAACTCACCTCTTGGTCTCTCTCAATTTATAATAACTCAATTAATTAGTAATAATAGAAATATGCGATTTAGTTTATAAAATAATTCAATTATCAATTATTTGTTCTTAGTGATAATTTGGTTTCTAAATTTATATTGATTTTATATTTTTTAGTTCCTGAATTTATATTAAATTAATTAATAATTTTTAATTCTTAAATTTATAATGAATTTTTATTTTTTTAGTCTTTAAATTTGATTAGAGATCAAACAGTTGCAATAATTCAGCCACTAAGTCATATATTTTAAGTATTTAAAAACTAATTAATTGACTCGATATAAATTCAAAGATTAAATAATAAATTTTCTTAAAAGAAAAAAAATTCAAAACCTTTGAAGAGTACCTAAATTGATCTCCTTAGACACCAAATAAATCGATCATCTCAATTTTTATTTTATTCTTTTAAAACTTTGACTTTGTGTGAAGTCTCTTATGTCTGTTTCATCTAAAATTAATATGTATCATTATTTAAAAAAAAAAAACTAAAAAGATACGTCCTTTTCAACACCTAATTAACTAAAATTTACAATATAACAACTATTTTGACTCTCTAAAGAAATATGAAATTATGAATGTACTTTAATAATTTTTTGTAGCACCTAATATACATTATATATAACGTCTAAAAGAATTCAGAAATTAGAGAAAATTAAAGGGAAGAGCCGGCCTACTTTTTAAAAAGTGAAGACAGAATATTGGCATGAGAGCAGAGACCATTAATTATATCTTTTTCTACTTTGAAATATAAGGGAGGCCGGCAACGCTTTTTATATGACCTCAAATAAAAAAAAGCAACAGTCCAATGTGTCACTAAAAAAAGAAATAACTGAATTGATGATATCAAGATTTACAAGACGTAAATGGAAATTATTGTTCATAGTATATGGTATCAAAGACACCTTATAAGTTATAACACAAAACAAAATCTCCCATAATTTCAGGCCAAAAAAAAAAAAATCTCCCATAATTGTGCCTTATTCTTGTGTTTAATGCTTAACCTTTTCCATTATAAGATTTGAAAATCTTCTTTTTAGTTTCTTGGTGCGTATGATTACACTAAAATATAAAGGCAAGATTTAAAGTGAATCTTGAAAAGTAAAATGTTACTCTTTCTATATATATAATTCTAATATTAAAAAGTTACCCTTTACCTAGTCTTTTTTGTTTTCATTTTAGAGAATTCGCTTTCAGAATAATAAGAAAGTATATATGCAAAATGGTTATGAGTGATATGTAAGTGATACCTAAGTCCTAACTCAAAAAATGTATATAAAACTTAGATGAATTTGGAAGCCGAAATGAGTGACCATTTGTAAGAACATGAGTCCATAGTGTAAAAAATCGGACTGGTCATTGACCCGGTGAAAGGCTCATATCACTGGGTCACTGGTTCAACCGGTTGAGCCGGTTTACTTAAAAAATACATTTTCAAATATACATATTCATCAAATACATATTGATATATTACAATAATTTAAATTTAAAGTAAAAATTGGACATAACCATATGTCCATCACATATAATAAGTGTCAAATATTTAATTTTTTTCTTTTTTTTTAAAAAATTTTTTCAAATATTTCCGGGTCAACCGGTTTCCGGTTTAACCGGCCGGTATTTTTTTTTTTTTCCGGACCGGACTGGTGTCCGGTTCACCGGTTGAACCAGCTGATCCGCTCCGATTTTTTTCAATATGCATGAGTCAATTTCCACTAAAGAAATAGGCTTAATTATATGATTCCAAGAAGGTGTGATGAAATGCACTAGCTCCAACCAGTAAGCAACACGAAGTAACAAAACAAGAATTTCATGTGCTAAACAAATTAAAATAGGACTCTTGTATCACACTCATCTATCTATTCAACAGAGATTATTAATTAAATAAAATTATATTTTAGAGATGTCCTAGGATTTTTTTCATTTAGATCAGATTTGATCCTGGCCTAAATAAAAAATTGGATAAATTACACTTTGGTACCTTAAGATATGGATCGATTCCACTTTAGTACCTTATTCTTTCAAAAATGACATTTTAGTATCTTATTCTATTCGTCATTAAGACTTTGGTATCCATAACTCATTTTCCGTTATCTTTTGACGGAAAAAAGCACGTGCATGGTTAAAAACATAGAATTCACCTTCCCAAACTCAGGTTTCACGATTCAACCTAAAAAAACATGAAATCCTTTGCCATCAAGTACATACTAAAATCGTGTTTTTTGGAAGATGAATCGTGAAATCTAAATTTAAGATGGTAAATTTCGTGTTTTTGACCATGAACATGACCTACACGTGTTTTTTTTCATTGAGAGATAACGAAAAAAAGTTTTGGGTACCAAAATATCACTTTTGAAAGAACATGGTACCAAAGTGAAATCGATTCATACCTCAAGATACCAAAGTATAATTTACCTTAAAAAAATTAACATATATGAGAATAGATTAGAAGATATTAAATCATGGTTTATTCGTAATGATAAATATTTATTTTTATATATAAAAATGTCATATAACCTATGCATATATGATCATTCTACTGTTCAATAATCAATACCATAAAATTGTTTCCTCAATCAATTTTAAAAAACAATCCAAACTCCATTGGAACGAAAAATTGTCTGCATGTACAAAAAAAATATATAAGTTGTGCAAATGTTTTCTATTTAAGTCCAGCAAAGAAGATTTTTGTGTGTATATATATATGGATAGTGAGTGAAGTCTCATGTTAAAGGACACAAATTCCATTATTCCATCTCAATTTTTCATTTTCAACCAACAAAAACACTATCAAATCACACTTCAACACAAATTCACACACCCAAAAAAACCAATGGCTTTCTTTTCTTATACGTCACTTCTTCTTCTTCTATTATTACTCTTTCAATCTGCTGCGAGCAGTACCATCGGTATTACCGTGTGGCCTCAACCACGTAAATTCACATGGTCTTCTCCTCCACAAGCCACTCTTCTATCCCCTTTCTTCGCCGTCACCACCAACGCCGAACACCACATCCACCTCGCCGCCGCCGTACGCCGCTACCTCCACCTCATCCTCACCGAGCACCACCGCCCTCTAGTTCCCCCCGCCGCCGTCAATTTCTCCAAAAACCTCCCGCCGCTACAAACCCTAACCATCGCCGTCGCCGATTCTTCCGCTCCGCTCCACCACGGCGTCGACGAGTCGTACTCTCTCAAAATCTCCGCCTCCGGTTCGGCGGATCTCGCCGCCGCGACGCCGTGGGCCGCGATTCGAGGGCTGGAGACGTTCTCGCAGCTGGTTTGGGGAAATCCGTCGCGCGTGGCGGTCGGAGTGGAGGTTTGGGATGCGCCGATCTTCGCGCACAGAGGCGTTATGCTTGATACGTCGAGGAATTTCTTCGCCGTGGAGGATATTCTGAGGACGATTTCGGCGATGAGTATGAATAAGATGAATGTGTTTCACTGGCACATTACGGATTCGCACTCTTTTCCGATGATAGTTCCGTCGGAGACTGAATTGGCCGATAAGGGATCGTACGGCTCCGATATGCAGTATTCGCCGGACGATGTAAGAAGGATCGTGAATTTTGGGCTTGACCATGGGGTTCGAGTCGTGCCTGAAATTGACGCACCTGGTTAGTATCATAATCTTACATTAACACTAGTATTATAAAATTAATTATTACTCTAATAAATTGACTTCTGATTTGTTTGTTTGTGATTGTATCCTGCTTTATTCAGTTTAATATTTGGACTATATCATTGTTTGGATCCCAAAATTGTACATATGTTTCAATGACTTGGTTCTTAGTTCTTACATGATCTATTAATTGAATTTTGATTTTAAAAACTTAAGGGTGTGTTTTGTATGTGATATTATAATATAAATATAAAATACATAATAAAAATATATCAAAATAATGGTATTTAAAGTCTGACTCCTCACTCCTCAAATATGATATTGTTATGGGTTGTGATTGTGAACTTGTCTTATTCTCTACGGCAAAAAGTTGCTTATTTATAGGCCAAAGTCCTATCGTGGTCCCTCATGTTTTCTCAAAGTTTTAATTTGGTCCCTCAAGTTTTTTTTATTCCGTTTTGGTCCTTCATATTTACTCAAAGTTCCGTTTTGGTCTATCAAGTTTTTTCACTCTATTTTAGTCCCTCAAATTTCTAAAAAGTTCCACCGTTAGTTCCTTACTCTTTTCCATCCACTTCTTCTGTTAAAAAAAAAAAAAAAAAACTAACTTTCATCTCCTAATAATTTTGTTCTTTTACAAAAGGGGAGGACCTTAATACAAAAGAGCAAAATTGTTGGGAGATGAAAGTTAGTTTTTTTTCTTTTTTAACGAAAAAGTGGATGGAAAAGAATCAGAGACTAACAATGGAACTTTTTGGAAACTTGAGGGACCAAAAAGAAACTTTGAGCAAACATGAGGAACCAAACTAGAACAAAAAAAATTTGAGGGACCAAAATAAAACATTAAGCAAACATGAGGGACCAAAATAGGACTTTGGCCTATAATTATATTCCTAAAATTGACTAGCTAACGTTAAAGAGTTGGTGTTGGCCGAAAAAAACCTTTAAAGAGTTGGTATCACGCACAACGATATAAAATATAGGGTAAATTACATTTTGGTACCCTATGGTTTGACCCTATTTCACTTTGGTACCCTGTGGTTTGAAACTTGACACTTTGGTACCCTGTGGTATTCTCCATTAACACTTTGGTACCTTTTGAAGTTATTTTGTAATTTTAACCATAATAAATTTTACAAAAATTACATATTGACCCCAAAAAATTTTAAATTTTTCATTTTAGTCCCAGTATAATATGTATCCAGGGACCTATTTGTAATTTTTTGAAAATTTTTTGGGGTCAATATGTAATTTTTGCAAAATTTGTTATGGTTAAAATTACAAAATAGCTCCAAAGGGTACCAAAGTGTTAATGGAGAATACCACAGGGTACCAAAGTGAAATAGGGTCAAACCACAGGGTACCAAAGTGTAATTTACCCTAAAATATAATATTAGTTATTACTATATTCTGATTGAAAGTCAAAAACCTTGCGATACGTTATACCTGCATATGGAATTGTGAATAATATTATTTAATTTACTCAGTTTAATCATAAGATCGATCGGTATATTAATTACTCTATAATTTTTTTATAAAGTTTACCCTTTCCACATAATTCAGGTTTACAAAATTGATAGTTTCAAGGATTATCTTATAAAAAAAGTATAGCCATATGTTATGTTTGATAATTAATATCTGTCCAACGCTGATACACAGGATGTTTTACTGTCTACCTTGAGTTTGCTCAATTTTGAAACTGCAAATTTAAATCGTAGGACCGATTGATATATTAATTATAATTAATCTACAGTTTTTGTATCGTAAGACATGTGTTCCCATTAGCATTATTCAAGTCTAAAAGTGTGCCCATTTTCCCTTTTCACATAATTCAACTTTACAAAGTGTGATACGTACATCCGAGTATTATTATGGTTCATAAAGCACACACATTTCAGAAACAATATTCATTGTAATAGAAATCTGTCATAAACTCATATTTAGACATTGAGTATTTTCTCAAGTATTAGTATCCGTACTTAAATTATAGATTAAGAAAACAGAGTTATGTCCTTACTAACTGCTTAACTTTTTGTCTAGTGAAAAGTGTTTGGTATTAGAGTCAATGTTAGGTTAGATACCCAATAGGACAATTGCTGAGGACTATATTGTTGGCCAAGGTGTGACAATTGTTTCATGATGGAAGCCAAAGTATAAAGTCAAATCATAGTTGAACCATAAACACTTGGCGTTTGCTTTAAGAAAATAGAATTGCTTACTTGCTAATAGTTATAACTTTTGGTTTAGTGATAAGTACTTGATCTAACAGAATTGAATACTGTGTGAAATGTGTTTCCTATGAGCATTATCCTAGTCCAAAAGCATGCCCTTTTTCCCCTTTCCACATAGTTCACTTCATCATTTGAAAGAGATTACTTTGTCTGCCTAATATATACTAAATTATGAAAAGACGATGATTACTGATTAAAACAAACTGTGAATTTTGCAGCACACACAGGATCTTGGGCTTTGGCATACCCAGAGATTGTAACATGTGCCGACATGTTCTGGTTGCCAGCAGGAACTGCATGGCCAGACAGGCTTGCTTCAGAACCAGGAACAGGGCAACTAAATCCCTTAAACCCCAAAACTTATACAGTTGTTAAGAATGTCATAAACGATGTCACAACCTTATTCCCAGAACCATTTTACCACGGTGGCGCCGACGAGGTTGTCCCAGGTTGCTGGAAAACCGACCCAACAATCCAAACCTTCCTATCAAATAATGGAACACTCAGCCAAGTTCTTGAGACATTCATCAATTCCACCCTCCCTTTTATCTTATCCCTCAACCGAACTGTGGTCTATTGGGAAGATGTTTTCCTAGATGCCAACATTAAAGTGACATCCTCAGCTCTACCAAAAGAAAATGTGATCCTACAGACATGGAACAATGGACACAACAACACGAAACTCCTCGTGTCCTCGGGGTACCGGACCATTGTTTCATCTTCTGAGTTCTATTATTTGGACTGTGGACATGGGGATTTTGTGGGGAACAACTCTCAGTATGATCAGCAAAATGGGGACAACAAAGGGAATAATGGAGATTCTTGGTGTGGACCATTTAAGACATGGCAAACCATATATAACTATGATATAACATATGGGCTGAGTGAAGAGGAGGCAAAGCTGGTTCTTGGTGGGGAAGTGACATTGTTTTCCGAGCAGGCGGATCCGACTGTGTTGGATTCGAGGATTTGGCCGAGATCTTCAGCGATGGCGGAGTCATTGTGGTCCGGAAATTGTGATGAGAAGGGTCAAAAGAGATATGCAGAGGCCACAGATAGATTGAATGAATGGAGAAGCAGAATGGTGGGCAGAGGTATAAGGGCTGAGCCTATTCAGCCACTTTGGTGTGTTAGGAATCCTGGTATGTGCAATACACTGAATACAGTATAAATGTATTATAATAATATTGGTGTATTGCTAAATTCTACTTAATTATTATTTATGGCATTTATTTTGAAGGGTCTAGTTCATTCTGTTTTGAGAATGAATGATGTTTGTGAGTTATATATATATATATGTATATATATATATGTATGTATATGTTTGTTATGGCTCATGTTTTTCCTGCAATTATTTTTGGTGGTAGCTTTGTGGTTATAGAACAAAGAGAAAAAGAGAAAGCTGGATTTATGTTCTTACAGAATCTCTATTTCTTGAGATAGTGTGTCGTCATTATTAATTGAATACTCTGCTTCTTTGTTTTTGCATTACTCTAATACATGAAAGTTTGGTTTTTATTAACCGCAGTTAAAATGTTTAATTCTCTGCTATAGTACTTGCTGAAACTGAAATGAAATCATGTTTTTGAGTAGTAGAGTAATACTAAAACTCTGTACTGATTACATCATTGTTTTATCACCAAATTAAAATAGGGTTCTTGTCTAACTAGTACTAATCATGATTTTGATGACTTCATGAACAGTTGTGACTTAAGTGTGCAAATTCGTTTGATCATCTGGTGGAAACTAGTTGAGGGAAGTCCTTTTAACAGATCAAGAATGAAACCTAAGTTTAAGTGTGCAAATTCGTTTGATTATCTGAGAGGGTTAAAGAATTTAATAAAAACAATAATGGTACACTCTTGGAACTCTCACCATCCAGACATGTATGTGAGCCAACTCTTTTACACGTTGTTCTTGTGTGCATGGTGTCATACTGGCATATATATAAGAATGAGTAGGAAGAAGATGAATAGATCACCGTTTACACCTCTACTTCTAATAAAGATACCAAAAATACTTCAGCTTCCTACCTTAATATAGTAACACAATCATCACATATTCATCCGCTAGCTAGCTTTGTGCCTTTTGCTCTTCAGAAAGAGAGAAGACAAGTGTGCATATCGTAGATATATATACACAAATTTCTAGTCATACATATGCATGCGGCGCCTATCATTCCAATTAAGTTTCTATTCCTTTCCATTGAAGCTTGCCCTTTCAGTGTGTGTATATATATAGTCTCACTCACACAGAGAGACACACACCATTTAAATTTGTTTAAGAAATATATATAGAGAGAGAGATAAAAAAAAAATAATTAGCAGTGAGATTAATTAAAGGATGAAAGGAGTAGTAGTGGCGGTATTTGTTGTTGTTGCATTAATTGCTTCATCATTAGCAACAATAGCATTACCATCATCATCATTGAGATTGAGAAGAGGGAGGGATACTATAACATGTGGAGAAGTGATAGAATATCTGAAGCCATGTGAAGAGTACTTGAAAGCAGCGAGTGGGGCGAAGCCATCAGAAGAATGTTGCAATGGTGCTAACGCTCTCAAAACCGCCGCTACAACTCCTCAAGACAAGAAGACTGCCTGTGAATGCATCAAAACCGTCGCGGAAGCCATCAAACCAAACCCTCAAAATGCACACGATCTTCCATCCAACTGTGGAATCTCCTTGCCCTTTGACATTTCACCAGACATCGACTGCTCCAAGTAATCATAATTCTTTTCTCATATTCTCCTCATCACTTTCTTTAATTAGTTTTTTAAATTAAATATGATCGATTCGCTAGGGAATTAGTTCTCCACTTCTTATAGCAACGAATTAGCCTTAATATGTACAATTTTTGTGTATAAAGTAAAATTTATGCAGTAGTACTAGATATATGTATATATTTTATTTCTCTCTCTCTTACAATTTCTTAATTATACTTTAATTTTTTTTTGCCTGATAATTATACTTTAATTGAAGAATCACTTTCTGTGTAAATCTTTCCGATCCAGTTGATGATTTGTGTGTTAATTTGCAGGATTGGTTACGTTGAAAGTCAAAAATGAAGGACTTGTACAATTCAAAAGCTAAGAAATGCATGGCACTATTAGTACTATAAATATGTATTAGTATTTCTTGGTTTGATTACATACATACATAAGAAAGCCTTGTAATAATAGGAATCTGCTTAGAGGGCTGCATGGGTAGATTCTCCCCTACGTACGCTTCTCGCTTTCCTCACTTATAAATAATAATAATAATACTAATAAAGTGGCCTACTTCAAGTTTTATTGCCTTCTCATTTTTACTTTGTTCACACTTCACACTCTTACTCACAATTTATAATTAATTTTTATGATAATAAGATTTTGGCTAAATTATCCAAATAATAATAATAATTAATTTTTATGATAACTCAGGCCAAAAGTTTTTTTTTTTTTATGATAACGTACAAGATGGACGTTGGATGTAAATTAATTGGGCTTAGCTTTGGGCTAAACTAATCACTAAGGACTTCACACTATGTATATTGCTAGCCCAAATAATAATAATTAATCGCCTCTGTCCATTTTTTTTTAGTTTGTACTAACAAAAAATTATATATATATACGTTTTGTCCCTTTGGTATATATATGTCCAACAAGATAATGAGATAAACTCATAAACACTCTAAAAAAAACAAATGAATACAAATAAAGGAAAAGAGACAATAGTTAGTGATTGCCAGACAAGTTCTTTTCATTATTGAGAATTTGAGATGTGTATCCATCACTGCCTATTAATTAACAAGTTAATTTCCAGGGGGGGCATCTCATGTATTTAATTACGCATGCTATTATTTTATTTTATTTTATTCCAACTCTGTCAACTGTCAGTCATTATAAATACTTCCTTCGATTTTATATATTTGATGTTTAAGGTAAACACACATATTAAGGAAATGATTAGCTCACCTAGAATGAAGAGAAAAATAAGATAAAAAGACTAATTATCTCTATTAAATTACTTGGGAAATATTTATTCATTTATGACTATACTATATTTAATAGAGATAGAATGGTAAACAAATAATTAATGTTCTCTTGAATTTATAAAACATCAGATATTTTGAAATAAAAATGACTCTCTAAAACATCATATATATATATATATATATATAGAACCGAAGGGAGTATATAATTGCATGGATATTATATTATATTGTGCATAACAACATAAGCATTTCATTTAGAGAGTTACAACTTAAAACAGAAATCCTGATTAACCGAACTATTGACTTTCTTTTTACCTTTCGTATATATTAAAAAATTAGTTAGACCTCTTAAAGCCCTTCATAAACTCTCAATCAACAGTACAACTTTTGTGCATATATTTATGTTTGACTTCCATCAAAGTTAGCACTTCAATATGAATTAATTTCGTTGCTAATGTTCCTATATGGCTCCTTTTTTTTATAATTAATTAATTATTAAGGAAATTAATTAATTGAGAACCTTCTATAGCAAGGCTTTGCCTCCAAGACTCTGCCTCCAAAGGCTTTGCCTCCAAGGCTTTGCCTCCAAGGCTTTGCCTCCAAGGCTTTGTCGCCAGGGGTTGCCGCCAAGGCTTTGTCGCCAGGGGTTGCCGCCAAGGCTTTGCCACTAGGGGTTGCCGCCAAGGCTTTGCCGCCAGGGGTTGCCGCCAGGGCTTTGCCGCCAAGAGTTTGCCTCCAGGGGTTGCCTCCAAGGCTTTGCCGCCAGAAGTTGCCGCCAGGGCTTTGCCGCCAAGAGTTTGCCGCCAAGACACCTCCTATAAGCTTTACATAGGCCACGTGCCACCCGCAACATCTTTACTTGGACAAGGTAGGGAATGTTGTGAAGGTAGGGGGGACGCCTCCTCTCTCCTTCTCCGGGAATAATTCTAGGATGTGGCTTGGTAGGATTGAAGTAAAGGCTTCTTCGTGCTTGACCACGACCGCTTTGAGTAAGCAAGGTAAGAACTTAGTCTTTAGTAGATGAAGTGATGTTCTTTTGAGCTCAGACCTTCCCGCCTTGCTTGTCAAGATACCCCACGTCACCTTCCCGTATCAACTCCTTTGAGTTGACGGTTACCTTGTGTCCACGTCACCCTCTCCATCAGACCCGTAAGCTGACAAATACCTCACCTCCATTTTCCCACTTTCCCGCGTCTTACGTCCCACCTTCTCCATTTGCCCACCTTCTGTATTTTACGGAACCATATTCTCCATGTTCCCTATGCTGCTTCACGTTCAGCATCCTCCTTCAGCATAACCGTCATTGTTAGTCACCTCTATAAATAGCTCCCTCACCCTTCAGAGAAAGGGGTTGAACATTTCTGAGTCTGAAACACGAAGAGATTTCCCATTTGAGCTCTTACGAACATACTCTCATTTACCTTTGCACTAAGTTCTCTTGTCTTACCCGTGCTTATTCTTAGCGCTTTACTTCTTCCCTAACGAGAACTTCCCAAGGGTTATTCTTTCATCTTGTTCATTGTTGTTATTTATTTTGGTAATACTTTGTTGTTGTAATCTGTTGTATATATGCAATGAGAGACAAGTGTTCGAATGTTAAAGAGAGAAAATCTCCAATACCCACCATTAATTTGACTTTGTGCAATTAGTTAGTGTTCGAAAAACAGATCTATAAGTCACAAACTCACAATTAAGTGATATGAATTATATTCCGTTGACTTTGAAACTAAACCTTTACTCTGGAAATTTGCTCAAACTCTCAACTAAAAATCTTCTTGGAGTCATTATGGGATATGGATTTGCCATTATAATTCGCACCAACCGTTGAAAGCCAGTTAATTCTACTTTTTATTTTGGGTTTTGGATCAAGTCCTCTTTCTTAGCGATTAGCATTATTGTATTCAATATAATTAATACTCCCTCCGGTTCTATATATCTGGTGTTTAAGGTTTTTACAAACAGATTAAGGAAATGATTAGCCAACATAGAATGAAGAGAAAAATGAAGCAAAATGACTAAACTATCCCTATTAAATTACTTGGAAAATGTTTATACATTTATGACTCTACTATATTTAATAGGGGTAGAATGGTAAAAAAATAATTAATGCTCTCTTGAATTTATAAAACATCAGATATTTTGGAACAAAAATAATATTCTAAAACACCAGATATTCAGAACCGGAGGGAGTAACTTTTTCTTACAAAAAAAAAGTAAATTAATAATTCTACCCTTGAAAGATCACCAAATTGAAAACTCGGTCTCTGAAAGATTGAAATATATAAGTTAGTCCCTGAAAAATCAAAACGGTATATTTATTAGTTTTTTTTATGGACTAAAAAATATACTGTTTTGATCTTTCAGGAACTATTTGTATATTTTAATCTTTCAAGGACCAAGTTATCAACCCATTAATCTTTCAAGAGCCAAATTATTAATTTACTATAAAAAGCAATAGTGGAGGCAAACACTTGTAATTAAACAAAATTATGAATGGTTAATACAGAGTTGGTCTATGTATTAAGTTATTTAGCATCACTTAAAATTTTAAAAAATTGAGATATTGTGAATACAACTATCTCTATTAAGAGACTCTTTTATCATAATTAGATGTGTTATGTGAGTCATGTTCAGATTAGTCAGAATGAAATTTGAAGTATCATACAAAAAAAAAAGCAATTTAAGAGTAGGTAACATTATTTATTTGAAAATTTGGAATTGGATATATAAACTCAATTTAAGTAAAATAATATGCACATATGCTATTTATTTAAAAAATGAAACAATAATTGAAAGTTGCTTGACTATCAAGATAAATACACATATAAAGTCTTATTAATGTTCTATGGTTCTATCTCTCAAGGCATCTCTCCTACCTCTTAATTTGTATGCTTACATATGTTTCTTTGTTTGACAAAAAAAAAACATGTTTCTTTGTCATATGTTAAACCCTCAAAAGAATCATACAAGCATATATGGATCTCATTCAATCAGTTCAAGGTGCCCTTGCCTTTTACAGATCTTCCACTACTGACAGAAATATGGATAATCTAACTAACCAACTAGGTCACCGTCACTCGCCTTCTGAGATCAATCTCTCCTGGTCATTGCTTGGAACGTTTTCTTACACTATGCTGCTCTCCTCATATGACCGGAATAATCACAGATTCATTACCACTGTCCTGTGTCAAGGAGGGAATTGCATTTTTGTTGCAGGTAAAAGAACTACAAAGTCCCTCCCAAAGACAACCGAGATCCTTCTCATGTGCAGAGAAGCAGTGATCAAACTACAGGAATACTTAGCTGGGAACTTCGCACTTGCCTTCTCTCACAAGAATTTGGTACACAAATTCAACCATAATGGCACCACAACCAACGAAAGCATTCTCATTAACGACATCAAGATTCTAATTTCTCATACAGCTTGGAAATCTTGTCATGCCCCGGCGGCGCTATCCAAGGAGCTTTTTAGTTGGTTTCCCAATTCCTGCTTTATTAGGGATAGGTTTTATGTTTTGTTCTCTGAACTTCCTATCTAAATGTTTCTGGTTGTATCAAAAAAAAATATATACTTTCTTTTTATTTGTGAAAAAAAAAAATACAAGCATATAAATAGAGTTGATAAGCATAAAGCCAAAACAGAGACTTCAATGGTTGGTTCAAATATATATGAAACAAAACATGATGCTTGAAGTTCACTGCACACTACTTTAATAAATTTATAATAATAATAATTTTAATTCAGGGAGGAGTATATTGAAAATTCTCTTTTATTAAATATAGTAAAAATTTCACATGGGTCCGGTGTTTATGTGCATCTCAATAAGATGATGATCTTTTTGTGTGTGTTTTTTCCGTTTAAAACTATTTTGTGGTCAAAGACAACGTTATATTGTAGTCTAAAAGTTTAATATTGTGAGGTATGTGATATATTATAATTTACTAATTTATCAGACCCAAAAAAAATTTTACTAATTTAAAACAGAGACTATATATTAATATTATTATACAAAGATGTGAAACGACTCAATTATGGTACCTCTGTCTACCAACATGTGCATGCATCTCTGCTATTTAATTTGCCCCATCGATCAGTTCCTTCTATTTTAAAAAACACATCCACTAATATTGTTCATATAGCAACAAATCAGATCAAAACTTTCATTCATATTTGTTCTTTTAGTGAGACAATGTTTACAAAAATAAAAACATCATGTACCAACTACTAAATAATAAACACCCATTCACCTGTTCAATACTATAATATATATTACCATAACCATTCACATTTCAGCATTAATTAATATTCCCCCAATTTAATATAAGAAAGTCACCATTTTTTTAAAGAATAATTATAGATTAGTTTTTTTCTTCATCAACGTTTATATTTTATTTCATTCTCTCTTCAAAACACTTTTTTGTAGACAAACTAAAAAAAAATTTACAATGAACAACATACGTATGGGGGATATAATATGGAGAACTCGAGCTCCCCAAAGTTTGATTACTATTTTGTATTCCTTTGAAAATTGAAGATAGCTCAAACGTTACATAGAACTACTTAATAGAGATAATTCAAATGTTAAAAACAATGAGAACAAAATTTAATTTTTTGAAGATTATTTTATATTATATAGAGATTTTTTTTTCTTTTGTTAACATCAATCAACATTAGAAGAATTTGAATGAAGGGAGAATTTAGTCTCCATAAATTTCAATAACATTCTAGTGTATACAAGAGAGGTATGAACTATGAACTATCATGGACAATTAGGGTTTCTTCCAGGACCACCATAGTAAAAGTGTGAGCCCCAATCATCAGAATTTCCATTCTGGATATTGTAACAACTTGATTGATCAGTGAAAGTTTGAAGATCACTAGGAGATAGAAGCACATTATCAGAATCAACAACTTGAAGATTCTTGAAATAGCTTGCTTTCCCAAAACCCTCTTCTGGGAAATGACCACTTCCCATTTGTGTAGTTGTGTGTTGTCCATCTGAATTTGAGTTCACCACTTCACCTCCCCACTCTATCACAGAAACACTGTCTGATAGGTATGAGAAGAGTGAGGCTGGCCAATATCCCATCACATGCTCATTCCCATATTGCATCCACCAATTCCCTTGTTTTGGATCCTGCCCATCAATTACAATATTTCTTTTATACATATAAATAGACATATAAATGTGTCGTATGGTTGAAAATAGATCATCTCAAGTTCAATTCATGTAAAGTTTCATTTTTTAGCACTAAAAAATAAACTTTTATATAAATAGATATATAATTTGTTATTAGAGGAATCTCAAGTCAGAGATCTTCTGAAGTTCAATCTCTGTGAAAATTTCATTTTTAACATTAGAAAACGTGCTTTTACAACAAGTCTCACATAAGAGAAGTTATTAAAAGATGATGATACTTAGAAGTTCAAAGAATTCTCCCACCTAATAAACTAGTTTTTGGGGATGGATTATACCCTTGGACTTGTCTTTGTTACAATGTGAGATTCTTCTATCTAACTTAATCTGTCCAATAACATGTACAAATAATATAAAAGAAGGTGCCAGAGACTTCTGTGGGGATATATTAATATATATAATTAGTGGATGTGTGTGCAATTGCATATGCAAAGATAGGAAGTGTTTTGTCAAGTGGGGTGCATATATTCTTTGCCAGAATGTCAAATGAGAAAAATGGAATTAAAAAAAAAAAATTAATTAATTAATAATGGTATGCCTACCTTCCACACAAGGATGGTTATCTCATATTGATCACCACCATAGCTAGAAAGTGGGGAGATGCTTGCTCCAAGTGCTATTTCACTGCTAGTTTGAACAAAGCCTGAGCACAGAAGATTGTAGCAACCAGTGGATTTATATGCATCACTCTGTCTCAAAAAAAAATTAACAAAAATCAATTAACATGATAATTTAATCAACAAATTAAGTGGGGTTAATTAATTTTGAGAAATTTGAACTCACTGTCCAATATGTGAAAAGTCTGGTGTTGTTATCTCCATATAGTTGTGGGCTAACCTAATATTGCCATGGCAAGAGACAAATTAAAGAAAAGAGAATTGATTAAAAATAAAAGTCTTTATATTTTTATTTGAAGAACAAAAAAGTTTTACCTGCCAACCAGCTTCAATGCTGTTGAGATCTGAACCAAAATTACCACCAAGAAGCCAGATTTGAGAGAGACTAAATTCATTGATATGATCAATTGTGGGCTTCCAAACATTCATGGTTGCTTTTGCTCCATAATATTTATCTCCTTGCACATAAGCTATGGCATGCTACACCCCCCAAAACCATCAAATAAACAAACAAAATTAGAATCAAGGCACTCAAAAGCTTCCTTCATTTCTTTTTTCAGTACACTAAAGTAGAGCCCTGACATCTTTTTCTAGTTCAAAGCATCTATATCTCAATAAACCAAAACCAATCTGTTTCTTAACTTTTTATGAACAAAAAAACAAAAAAAAAAAAGTTTCTGATTAGGCTAAATATGCACTACAAGTACCCTATTAGAACACAAATCCTTTTAAAGAAGTGTCATTTTTTATCTAAAAGCGAATTAAGAGTGAGTGTATCATTGATTAGTCATTTTGAAATTGAAATGATCACATATTTAAGGAATTGAAAGGATCCATTATCCAAAAATGGGGAAGCATCATCATCATCATTACACTATTTACCTGGTGACCAGTTTGAGTTCCAATGTTAGCCTGAGGTTGTGCAGAAGTTGGCTGAGGGACAGTGTTGTGCTTCTTCTTCCCAAAGTGTTGGACAGAGCTTGCTCTCAAAATGTCATCCTCTCTTGTTCTTCTCATAGGAATGGTTCCTTCTGGGCACTTCCCATTCTTCTGCCATAGCTGACCAAATTTAAGCTTTGACTCTGATGATGAAGAAGAAGAAGAAGATACTTTGCTATCTTCAAGATTCCTTCCTTGAGGGTCAAAGTTTGGCCTCATCTGCATCCAATTCAAAACCCCCCACAACATTCTGAGTTCTCAATTGTCCTATTTGATAAGAATTACTTAGAGATTGGAGCCGACAAAACAAAGTTCAAAGATGCAATGATGAAATGAATTATGATTTACCTGAATTTTGTGATTTTTAAGGTCAGGATGATCAAAAGCTGGCTGATGTGAAACATGGACGCAGTCTATTATATCTCCATCAGGACTCTGTTTTCCATTAAAAAACATCAACGGCTTGAAAAGGTGAAATCTTTTCAATTCTTTAGCAAAACCCAGAAAGTAAACTGGTACATAGTGATACTACCAAAGGCTCAAAGTGTACCTTAATAGACTTAACAGGTGTTCTATTCAAGTTCTTCAATTGCCTCTGAACTTCAAGGTTCTGACTCAGAGAGCTTTCAGCGGCGGCGATCGTAATGGCTATTGAAATAAACAAGAAGCAGAGTAATAATTTCAATACCCATTTCGTTGAACTTTTTGATTGCGCCGCCATTGCAGGTGAGAACTGTAAAGGTGGCACCTTTACGAGAATTCTTCAATTGGGTACCGAGGAATTTGAAGGTACTTGAAATTATATATATATATAAATACCCAAATGGGATTAGTGGGTGCTTGAAAATAGTGGTGGGTTGTTGAGAAAAAAAAAACAAGGAAAGAAAATGAGCTAGTGTGCTTTAATGGCTTCCCCTGCTTATCGTACGCACCCCACCAATCTCACCCCTCTTTCCTCACAAAATACAAACAAATGAATGCGCTCTCTTTTTTTCTTTTTCTTTTTTTTTTTTTGGTTTCTCTTTGGAATTTTCTTTCCTACCAAAGGAAAAGGAAATGATATTGGAGGTAGAATTGGCATGTAATAACAAAATGGGTTTCTGCGGTTACACAATTTTAAAAGTGTATAGTGTGATTAATATTAATGAAATTTTAACTTTTTGGTGAGGCAATATTAGCTAATTATTGTGCACAATATTTGTCATTCAATTCAAAAATTAAAAAACATGTGACATCCGGTGTTGAGATTAATGAAATGGATAAGAATCTCATAATGTGATTGATTCAGTTTTGAACTTTTTGAGAAACAAAAAATTATTTGCATTTAGAACCTAATATTAACTGTCAAGGCTTTTGCTGTTGAATAGAGAGAGAAAGGGTATTTTGGGGATTATAAAGAAGATAGTAATGGAGTTCACTCTGACATCCAATAGTAACACTATTTAGAGGGAAATTCTTGCGCGCTTTTCCTCCTTTAAATACAGTGCCAAACCGTTAGTCCCTTACTTGACTGTCAAATTACTTTATTATCCTTTTGGTAAAGAGATTTTTCAAGTTTTATACAAAATAAGTTAGAGTTATATAAAGCATTATTTTCAACAGTATTAGTATTTTATTGTATCTTATAAAATTATATAAGACTTTTAAAAAGATCAAAATAATGAAAATAATAAAAATATTAATGATAATGATAAAAATTGCATAATTAAATAGGTCCTATATTATTATTAGAGGAAACATATTATTTAGTTCTTCTTTTTTTATTAAGTCAATGATTTAGTCTCTCATTTATTGAAATAAACTACGCAGTCCCTCATTTATCATAATCGTCAATTATTTAGTACCTCAGTTAGAATCTGTTAAATTGCTTGATGGCATAAATGTTAAATACTTACATGACCAGGGGCGGAGGCGGGATTTTTAGTTGGCAGGGGCCAATATTTTTTTTATTAAAGGTCATTTTAGTCCTAAATGTATGTCTTAATATTTATTTTGGTCATTTATGTTTCAAAATGTTCAAATTGGTCTTAAATATTGGCAAAATACTTCATTTTGGTCCCAAATTATTTAATATGATCATATTTATATCGTTTCAAGTTCGAATGTGATGAGTTTAGAGCTATATATTGTTCTAAAAAATTGTTTTCTATATCCAGTCGGGGCTGTCAATAAACAAGGTCAAATTGGCTATGAAAATAAACCGCTCATTTCATAGTCATATAAGCAAAATGATTATATATCTCTCGTTTCAAGTTTCAATGTGACGAATTCAGAGTTATGAGTTACTCTTAGCAATTACTTTAAACTTGAAATGAGATACGAGAGAAATATGACTAAATTCAATAGATTGGAACCAGAATGAAACATTTTGCCAATATTTAAGATCAATTTGAACATTTTGAAACATAACAGGAAAAAAATTTAGAACCAAAATGACTATTTCACTATTTCATACTGCCTACTTTTCCTATGAATTTTTTTAGGGGAGGGGGGGGGGGCACTTTCTTCACTTTTTATTTATATAGAATTAATCCGAAATTTTGGGGGAGGGGGGGCCATGGCCCCCACTGGCTCCCCTAATTCCGCCCCGTACATGACACCAATATATGTCACTTTGGCATCTTAGCAATTTGAATCATTTATAATATTTTAGGGGTGTAATGCTAAGAAAAATATGAATAGATTAGAGAGAACTTTCCCTCTCTACTTGTTCCTTTCTCTCTTTGCACTTTACCTAGAGTGCACTATAGAGGATCTAGATTGGACATCGTAATCATCTAAATCAATCGAACCTAACCAACAAACACAATTAAACCATTCTCTTATTATTAATTTATTACACTAAAATAGAAATAGGACGTGAAATAGATAAGTGTGCATTGAATTTTTTTTTCTTAACTTTGTTAAGAGAAGAAATTTTCCACATTGATAGATTACTTGAATGTCGATTATATGCCATTTAAGCCACACACACTTAACAACTTGATTAAACTTGTAGTGTTTGTATATCTAAAAACGGTTACAATTCAATTGATATATATATATATATATATATATATTCAAGTTGGGTTTTCAATGGTATCCACTTACCATAGAGTTTCCCACCTTTAAGATATTGTTAACAATTAACAAATGCAGTTTGGTGACAATTGACAAGGATGATCATTATACTTTTTTTGTAGTAGCTAGCTAGATAGTGCATTAATTTCTTCCATTTTTATGGATAAAAAACAAAATTTTTAAGATTCTTAATTACTAAAAAATGCATTTAATTAAATATTTATGTTATTTACTAATTTACTAATAATATATAGGTGAAGATCTTGATACCAAATTTTTACCATACTTTGTTTTTATTTTAAATTTTGTTATTTATTTTAAAAACTGGATATTTTTCAATATTTTAGGAAAGTTTAAAACATTATCTTCATTTAAAAATTACAATCAAATATAACAACAAACACTTTTATATATCTATATAGTGTGTGTTTCTACGTTAAATTAACAATTCAGTTCCAAAAAGATTACTATGTTGACAATTCAGTCTTTATAAGATTTAAATACTCAGTTCAATCCCTGAAAGATCTAAAAAAATACTTTTTAGTCCTTTTATGGATTAATGAGCATACCATTTTATTTTTTCAAGGACTACAAAATTAGTGTAAATTACACAAAAGGGTCATGTGGTTTGGCCCATTTTCAGATAGGGTCCCTGTGGTTTAAAAAGTTTCAAATAAGGTCCTTGTGGTTTGCTCCGTTAACAAAAAGGGTCATGAGGTATATTTCTGTCTAAAATTTGACGAAAATCTTGGCTAAAATACTATTTTAAGACACTAACTATTAATTTTTATACGTTTGACTCCC
The DNA here is from genome assembly GCA_003254925.1 of Chamaecrista fasciculata. NCBI lineage: Eukaryota > Viridiplantae > Streptophyta > Magnoliopsida > Fabales > Fabaceae > Chamaecrista > Chamaecrista fasciculata. The sequence continues at coordinate 195,455 of QANZ01049214.1, forward strand.
GATTTATATGAGAGGACTTTAACAAAAAAGAAAAAGAAAATTTTTCAAGTAATGAATGAAATTTCACCCTAAAACTCTCCTACCTCAGTCTCACTTCCTCTTCTCAAAAACTCCGTTAACATTCTCTCCAGATCTTCGCCTTCACCTTCGTGTTCAAATTCACCACCAATGGCACTCCATTCTTGCTCTTCGTGACAGATTTCAGCTTCCCGACGGCGTCGCCGTCCATCGTCTGATCATTGCTCAGAATCGAAGCTTTCAACATCGTCGGGTTCTTCTTCCCATGGTCGAATGCCAGAACAGTGTCGTCGTCGATATCGACATCGTTAGAGAAAATCGAGATCGAAGTCGGTTCGTAATCGAAGATAATGTCCTTGATAGGGTTTCGCGCGGTGACGTTGATTCTTTCGTTAGGTCGTATTTTGCGTATTTGGACCAGAAATCAGCGTTTCTCGCAGCAAACCACAAGGACCCTATTTGACACTTTTTAAACCACAAAGACCTTATATGAAATGGTCAAACCACAGGACCCTTTTGTGTAATTTATCCAAAAAATTATATTATTTAGATATTTAAAAAATTAAATTATGTATTTTAATTTTTTAAAGATCAGGTTATCAACTTAATAATCTTTTAATGATAGCATTGTTAGTTTACTCTTTTCTTAATATTTTTTTTAAAAAAAAAAAGATAATTAATCTTTTTCTTACCATTATTTTACGTACTAATGTCAAACTCAATCACACCAGCTTCTAATATATATATGTTGCAAGCACAACTATATATTATCAGCAAATCAAATGTATATGTCTATCACATGCAAGATTCTAATAACTATATAATAATAAGCTACTCGATCATAATGTTAATTCATGCATATTACTACTAGGTCAATAATGATGCCTAATTAAGGATGAACCAATAATCAAACAATAATTATATATATAATAACATGCATGCATGATTCGGAGGCTAATACTAATACATATATACTCCAATATGTATTTTTGATACCTTATAAGTAGAGATTTGACTATTATAATCAATTATAGGGAAAAGTATTATTAGTATTCCTAATGTATAGGGTCATTTTAGTTATACTCCCAATATTATTTTTTGTCAATTCTACCTTCAACGTTTCACATTTGAGTTAATTATACCACATCCCCTAATTAATTACATAATAGTCCATTATGTTTGTCATCTTTAATACACAGGTCCTTAGAAGCCATTAACAACCTTCATTCTCATACCCTAGAACATCACCGTCACAATTCATCGTCACCGTCCACTCTGTTCTCATTTCCATCGACATGGTCATTCTCGTCATCGTTCTCAACTTCTTGGTCTCCCCTAAATTACGTCGTTTTCATCCTTTTTCCTTTCATTACAACTGCCTCTCTAGTCATCTTCTTTATTTTGCCTCTCTCTCCAAATGAGTTTTGAAGTTACTTTACTTTTCAATTTCGAAGACCACGACGACACCGCCACCAGAGATTGTGTGTTAGTGCTGGGAGCTAGAGCTATTGGTATTTCTACTCGATTTCTCTGTATACGACACTCACCGGTGAGTTTGTGTGTGCATGCATGGTTGCCGAAACTATGAAAAATAAAGGGGATAAATTTTCAGGTTTTTCAATTGCAGGGAGCAGTTCATTAAAGATGACAAACATTCTGGATTGTTCTGTAATTAGTTAGAGACTCGTGTGAAAGAAAAATCTTGAGAGAATGGATGATTTCTAAATAATGGAAACTTAAAGACCTTAAAATAAACAAAAATGTCGGTTGGGGTATAATTGACTCAAATGTAAAACGTTTGGGGTATAATTGATAAAAAAAACATTAGGGGCTGAAAAGAAAAAAAAAAAANTTAGCTTTCTGACTTTCAATTTGATATAGTGAAAGTCAACTCTGTGTTCTGTTGACTTGACTTCCCATTTATTTGTTGATTAAAATTTTCCACACTTCTAAAATGTGTAATATATAATTCATACATAAAGAAATAAAAGAAACCAGATTAAGCATATAATTGTGTGAGATTAATTTGATTTTTTATTTAATTAGGTTGGCTACATTATGCATATTGTGTGGGTAAAGAAAACAGTTTATAGAATAAAGGATGGATTTCAAACTACGAAAGAGGGAAGAGAAGAACAAAAATATTTTTTTCGGTAGAAGAAGAACTAAAATATTAAGTTCTAGTATATGGAACCAATTTCATTTAATAAAATAACAATTAGCTGTTGAGATAATTAAACGTTACATGTTTTTCTATGCAAAAAAAAAATTGTTATCTATCATTCGAAATCCTATATATATATATATAAAAAAAATGGTAACAACTTTTGAATTAATTATTCGGTGTATGGTGTACCAACCTAATAATTCAATTTCTCTAAGGATTATGAACCAAGATGCTTATAATTGAAGAAATTAATGTATTCACAAAAAAAAAATCCTGTTGCTCAACGGAGTAAAAATTTAGTTAAAAGAAAAAATTAATTATAATTAAATTTTAATTAATAAATTTATTGAATAATTAAATTAATTATTATTTTATATTTTTAAAAATATATATTTTATAATTTTATTTTAAAAAGATTACAATGAAAAATTTACAAATTTTTATAAGCATGAAATATTAACAAATGTATCAAGCCGAGTTCAGTAAAGTTGATCACTCAGACTTTGGAAGACTTTGGGAAGCTTTCTGGCCTGCACATGAACAAGGATAAATCTGAGATCAAATTCAGCAATAACACTCCCAGAAGACTTGCAAGAATGATGTCACGTGGAATTAAATGTAAGATTGTCTCCAAATTTAGCAAGTACCTAGGTTGTCTTATTGATGAGACTCCTAGAAGCCGAAATCAGTTCATTCACATAAAAAATGCCCTCGAGCACAAGCTTCGTTCTTGGAAAGGAAGATTCCTCTATCAAGCAGGTAGGATTACACTTATCAAATCAACATTGCAATCCCTGCCTATCCACCACTTGTCTTTCTTTAAGCTCAACAAGAAGGAAGCCAATCAATGCGATGCGATCATCCGGAATTTTCTCTGGGGAAGTGACAGAAAACCAAAAAAACCTCATATGATCAATTGGGCAAAGGTCTGTCAGCCTATAAAGGATGGTGGTTTGAACATTAGAAACATGGAAGACTTGAATCTTTCCCTTCTTGGAAAACAGGTGGGCCGCATCATTGAAGAGAAGGATCTTTTATTCAGCAAAATTATGCTTGCTAAATACCAAGACAGGTATCTTAAGCTTTTTCGTTGCCCCTCAAATTCTTCCCCAACTTGGAAAGGCATCTTTTCAACTTTTAATCTCTTAAAACATCAACTCCAGTGGAAAGTGGGGACAGGTGAAGACATAAATATCAAGGATCCTTTCTGGTACCAACCTTCTATTGATCAGGATGAGATAACAAAAGTTAGTCAGCTGATTCACCCTAGTGGTGCTTGGGATGCTAGCAAACTCAGATCCATTTACCCCCTGATATTGCTAAGGAAATTCAAACTATTCCCACTTCAAGGCACAACATGAAGGACGCTCTTATTTGGAGCAATTCAAGAGATGGAAAGTATCATGTCCGTGACGCCTATAGTTTGATCTCCTCCAAGCGCCATCAACCCGCTCATCACAATAATTTTTCCCAATGGGATGTTCTTTGGAAATTGAAAATTCCGAATAAAGTTAAGAGTTTTGCGTGGAAACTTTGTCACAATGCCCTTCCACTTGGTGACAATCTGCTCAAGAGACATTTTAGTGTCACAGGGGAATGTCCTTTTGGATGTCAAGTGACTGAAACAGCTATGCACCTCTTCAAACACTGTGATTTTGCTAAAGCAACATGGTTTGGATCTCAATTATCACTCCGAACGGATGGCTTAAACCATACCTCCATGAGTAGCTGGTTTGAATATTTTCTTAGGAAAGACAATTCTCTGTAACTCTGATTTTGACCTCACCAGAATGTTTGTCCTTGTTTGTTGGTCTATTTACTTTCACAGGAACAAGACTCTTTTTGATCATAAGCAGTTCAAGCCTCAAGATACAATTCATATGGCGAATCTTGTCTGGTCCCAAAGCATTTCCTTCACAACCTATCCTCAAGATCTTCAAAATCGCAGAAGTTACCAATCACCTTTGCAGGGGAGTACTACCCCGAGACCTCTACCACAACTCATTCTCAGCTGGAGGAAAATTAAAGGGCAAGGCAAAAGGATCACGGCTGCTACTTTCCTTAGTAACACCACAAGCATAACCCTCATGGAAATGGTTTCTCCTTTACATAACAATGCCATTGTAAATCGTTTTAAAGCTCTCAGAACCAGTCTCGAAGGGTTAATTGCACAGGGAAGCATGCATGTTGAAATGTTTATTCCCGATAAACACATGGTTGCATACCTCACAAGAAACAAAGGTTTTCCCTGTATTCTTGGCTCACTGGGTGATGATATCAATTTTCTCTTGTCTAGATTTGAGTACGTAGGTTTTAATGTTTGTTCTAATAACATTACTCTCCTAGTTAGGTCCCTAGCGGATAAACAGGTCGGTATTTATCTCTTCCCTTAACTTTTCTGTTCTCTTGTAATTCAAAAAAAAAAAAAACTCACTATTGTGTATTATTCTTATCAAGCGGGTTAGCCCATTACAATTTTTTTCTAATAAAAGAGTTAGATATAATATATTTACATATATAATATTGATGGGCAGAAGCATGGTCGGCGGCGATGCAGCGGAAGTGGAAATGCCGGTAAAGCTACAAACCACTAAACAATTCCAAAACAGAAAAATAGAATACGATATTTTCGTCAAATTGTCCAAGGATTCAAATTACAATGTCTAACTATTATTATTGCATCAATCAAAGAATACAACTATACAACCTCTCAACAACTCACAAAAGAGGTAAAGACATAGTCTCACAAAATTTGGGTACAAGAAGCACTAACAAAATGAGCCTACAAAATATATCCAGGGCAATATTCAATCTCAACAAACCCTAAAACAATATATTCAACTCACAGGCTTCCTCCAATAAATATCCAAATCTCCAAGCACAAATAAAGTTGACACAACAAAGAAAACGCACAAAAACAGAGCAGCGGTTCAATATCCAATCGGAATACCTAAATCATCTTCAATCCAAAAACTGACCATAGGATATGTAGAACAGGATGTCAGAAACGTACCCTCAAAATTTTAGCTTAATTGTAGAAGATCTCACTGTTGGATTTTTTCGGCAATTGACGTCGTTCAGGAACTTTGGATAAGACGCTCCTTAAACTTCAAAAATTCATTTCTACCAAACTAAAGCTCCAATCGAAAAAATGACCTTATGATATCAATACTATGATGTCAAGAACATGTACTCCGAATTCCAGCTTGATCGGAGAAGGTTGCACCGTTGGACTTCGCCAGAAGTGACCATTGCCAGAGAAAATGAATTTTCAGATTTACTCTCTCTCTTTGCGTTTTTCCTCCCTCTCTAACTTTCTTACTTGTTCACCACTTCACTCCCTTTCACAGAATAAAACACTAGGTGCTGAAAATAGCTTTAGGCTGACTTAGATAAATAGACCTTCATTGAAGTGACCCAAGCCTAACAAATACTTTTTAATCACTCAACTATAATACTAACATATCAATAAGCATAACATAAGTCATTGTTTCATTTATGATAAAACAAGCGACATATGTTGATACATACTTATATAAGTCTATAAATTTATAACAAAATTAGTGTATACAAATTGAAGGGTTGAGTTGAATTAAGTGGGCTTACAAAGTTAAAATCCTATAGCCTAACCCATTTATCAACATTTTTTTTGTTCTCAAACCAATACGTGAATTAGTCCATATTATTCGGTTAAAAAAATAGTCCATATTATTGAATATCCGAGATGTGAATACAAACTTCTTGTTTTCAAAGCATGTGATTCAGTGATTGAGTTTATTAAATATGCTCAATTAACTGTAATGGCACATTTTGGCAAAAAAAAAAAAAAAAAACTGTCATGGCACATAATATTCTCAAATCATTTTTTTTTTTTTGCACTGAATATTCTCAAATCATTAATTCCACATAATGAACACATGACAAAATTTGGTAGATCGCCTAACAAAATGTTGCTCCTTACAGAGATTGATTTTAAATTATTAAAAAAAATTAATTCTATATCAAAAGTACATAATTATTTCTTTCACTTTCATTAATTCCTTGAAACTTTCTTTTATCGTTTGCGTATTTAACTATTTATGAGAAAAGTATTACAAAAGCTCCATATTCCATTATATTCTCTTATGAGTTCTTCAGATTATTATTATTCTATCACATCAAATAGAAAAAAAGAAGAAATAATAAAGAGAAAATAAAATGACACTTCTTAAACAAATGTTTCTTTTTCTATTTTTTTTTTACCAGAAACTGCTGCTTTCATTAAAGTATTAAACACAAATGTTTCTTTTTCTGACGTAAGGTATTAGTTTTCTTTTAAATTTTCTAGAGACAAATCTGATTTCCTTATGTTTTAGTTTTGGGCAGACAAATTAATGACATTGGGCTTTTTGTTCAGAATGAGATCATAGCACTTTCGGCCCAATTTGTTTATCTTAGAAATTTAGCCCAAAATTTAGCATTATCAAAATTCTCAGTAAGGTTTAGATATTGACCAAAAAAAAAAGTAAGGTTTAGATAGGATTAGGAATATTAAGCACATAGATTATTGGGCAATCAAAATCTAACCAATCAAATTTTAGTTTAATACATTGAGGCCTGACATAGTATTGCAAGATTTTCTTAAAAGAGCTTTTGCAACAATATTATTATATTAAATTAATTTACCCATCACCACTGAGAAAATTATTATTATTTTCATAAACAACAATGTTTAATTAGTTTTAGAGCCAAGAGAATGACTGTATGCATATATATATATATACTAAGGCTTTGCGTGTCCTAACGGGCACGCAAATATATATGTAAAATAAATGAGAGTTCACCAAAAAAAAATGAGGGACTAAATCGTTAACTTAGTAAAAGATAATGGATCAAATAATAATTTTCCTCTTAGTATTGATTTTGTACTATAATTTTAAAATGTGGACGACCAGAAAGGGGTGGAGCCAAGATATATAAGATATATATATATATATTAAATATTTTATCTGTTTTTTTTTATTTGTTGGTCTGAATATATATAATTGATTTGATTAAGTGGTATAGTATTTTGATCTGGCCCATAAAGAGTTTGACAAAATAAAAACTACAATTTTTTTAAAAAAATATATCTTAACTTTCTATGAGAATAAAAATTGTTTTACAAATAGGTTAAGGGATTATTTTGGTCCTTTATGTTTCAAAATATTCAAATTAGTCCTAAATGTTGGTAAAATATTTTATTATAATTATATTTCTCTTATTTCAAGTTTGAATGCGACGAGTTCAGAGTTACATATTATTTTTAAAAAGTATTTTAATTTCTCTACTAACTTGCAGTCAGCAAACGAAATCAAATCAGTTCTAAAATGACATTGATAGAGAATGGTGGATTATGTTAGATTGGATTGGGTAAATTTATACAATTTAAACTCTTTTATGTTCAACCCATTAATTCGCAGGTTAAATTTCTTTTAAGAGTAAATTAATTAAACTATGGTCCATCTTGATTTGTCAAGTAGTTGAACTTTTTTTAGGCGAGGAGTTCGAATCTTAACTTTGAATATAGAACAACTTGAAATTTTTAAGTTATCCCACTAATTGAAGTGTCCACAAGTCAATAAGGCGATCAGTTACTCTTATCAATGATCGGTATACCGATTATAAAAAAAATACTTTATAATATGAAGCAATTTCTGATGTTGGAAGTAATTAATGTGAACGGGTTACATCATGTGCATACATTTTCTTTAGTGAGATGGTAAAGTGAAAGAAACCTTATAAAAGAATCAATTCTCTTATTAGGAATAATGGATCCCATATATGTACGTACAACATTTAAATTAAAAGACATAAGCTTTTCTTTAAGATATATTTATATCTCATTATATATGGATGAAGATTCCTTATCCCCATATTTATGTCATCGTGCACATTTTTGTGTGACTTTATTACTCCAAATGTAAACTCATCAAATTTAGAGGAGCTTAATTTGTCTCTAATTTTGACATTTTAAAAGTTATTAAAAGTATAATTGATTTCCTCAATCTATTAGTAGTTAACCTTCATGCATGCCACTTTCTCACGTATACACCTTTCTGCTTGTAAATAAAAACAAAATTTATTATTTATTATCTAATTTTGAATGTTTTATGTTGATAGACCCCAATGAGGCAAGTAGATCATCTAGCTAATTTTATTGATTTCGATATTATGCGAACTAATTATGATTTTAGATTGCATTTATGTATTGTGGCCAGCTTTTTGTTTCATTTGTATAATGAAATTTGTTTTGTAATGATAAAAGGGCAGACCTTTCATCAAAAAAAAAAAAGGGCAGACCTTATAATTAAGGGGTAGTGTATTTAATTATGTTTTATTTAGTTTGACCTAAAATCAATTTAATTAGTACTTTGTGATTGAAAAGTTTTTATTTGAGTAACTTGTGATTTACAATTTAGTTTGACCTAAAATCTATTTAATAAGTTATATTTACAATTTAGTATCTTATCATTACTAGATAGTACTTCTCAGCACTCATGAAAAAAATTATTTTTTTGTGAAATCCGTACAAATCTATTAGTTAAAATACAGGTGAGTTTTGTGTTTAGCCATATACATATATAATACAAGGCACTTAAATGCAAATAACTTTAAAATCACATGTACCAAAATGTTTTTGAACCAAACCACGTGGTACGAATGTACATGTTTAATTTCAATTATAGATTATACATTATATTGCAATTAATTAATGGAGATAATCAAATAATTAAACCGGCATAGTTGATGAAATACCATTTAAATATTTACAAAATAATTAAGGGTGGTGAGTAATAAACACTAAACAGCCATATATGCAAAAATCAAGGTGAAGAAAGTCCAGTCTCCCTCTCAAAATTTAATTAAGTGTTAAATAACAAGACTTTAAATTAATTATAATATAGGTATCTAGGTATACATAATTAATATTATACGTAATGGACACCATCTTATAGTTTGGTCATTTGGTGGCCATGATTGTTCTCTGCACATGCATGGAATTATAATGCAGATACCCCAACCCTACCTACTCGTACGTATAACATTATCATCATCATCATGTATGGCTATTTACAAAACAAATGTATGGCTATTTAATTTCTAAAATCACATGATAAGATTAAATGAATATATATAGATGAAATATTCAAAATAAAAAATGTTATACAAAATAGTAGAATGAGAATAAAAAAAATTAAATGAGTTTTTTTATTGTTTTTTAAATACTATAAAAATAACTATCATTATACTGAAAAAAAAAATACCTTCTATAAATCAACATATTTGTTACATGCATATACATGAATTACTCATGTATATTTAATTTAGGCTAAAGTTCTATTTTGATCCTTCAATTATGCTCAATATTTCAAATTGGCCCCTCAAATATTTTTCGTTCCATATTGGTCTCTCAGTTTTTCAAAATTTGACACAGTTAGTCCCTCAAACGTTTTTCATCTATTTTTTCGTTAGAAAAAAAAAAGAAGACAAAATTGATTTTTATCTCCTAAAAATTTGAATTTTTGCATTAAGGACCTTTTTCTCTAAAATAGAACCAAAATGTAATAAAAAAATAAATAATTGGGGGATTTTTGTTTATTTCAACCCCTCTCTCTACCCAAAACCCTCTCTTCAACCTCTCATTCTCCGCCACCACCACAATCCCTTCCCTCAAGTTGAGATTCGCCGGTGTCGGCACCACCGCCTACAATGTTTGCTACCGCCTCCGCCAACTACGTCGTCAAGCTCGCCGACGTTGCGAAGGCCAACAACACCTTAGACGCCACCGTCGCCGATCTCGAGAAGTGAGGAAAGGAAAATCTCGCAGACATGAATTTCAATTTGGCCTTAGACGCCACCATATTCCAAGTTGGCCTCATATTTCATAACATAACCATATAATCATGAATTTTGCAAATTCATCAGCCAGTGAGGAACAGGCAACAAAATCTCTCACCATATTCATCTAATTAATTAACAAACAATCACACAGTGAGCGTGATATCTCCGACGAGTTTATCAGATCTATCCTCTTCGAGTCCACCAAAATGTTCAAGAAGTTCAGAGTGTGCGCCTAGAGCTCCGATGATGCCGCGATCTCTTCCAGAACCTTCCTCTTCTTCTCGATCTCCACTGTCGGGTTCATGAAGAAATCAAATACTGCAGATTTCGAGAAGATCTCGTTGACCTTCTCGAGATCTTCGACGGTGCCGGCGCCGACGAATCTCAGCTTGAGGGAAGGGATTGTGGTGGTGGCAGAGAATGAGAGGTTGAAGAGAAGGTTTTGGGAGAAGATCAGACGAAGGTTCTCGGCATAGTGCAAAAAATCGGACCGGTCATCAAACCGGTGGAAGGCTCGGGTCACTAGTTCAATGGTTCAACCTCTGGGTCACTGGTTTAACCGGTTGAGCCGGTTTACTTAAAAAATACATTTTCAAATATACATATTCATTAAATACACATTAATATATTGCAATAATTTAAATATTTAGTACCTTTGGAGCTATTTTGCAATTTTAACCATAATAAGTTTTGTAAAAATTACATATTACCCCAAAAAATTTTTAAAGTTTTCATTTTAGTCCATAGATAATATGTATCCAGGGATTAATTTGTAATTTTTTGAAAATTTTTTGGGGTCAATATATAATTTTGCAAACTTTGGCGGGTCAAACCGGTTCACGGTTCACCGGTCTACAAATTGAAAAACATATAATAGTTAATTTAATTTAATGGTTCCCACTTCCTAAAAGAATTACAATAAATTATTTAGAATGCATTATGTTATCAAATGCATGTGCTGGCGCAGTGGTATGTATTTTCCTTCTCGTTTATGCATTGTGTACCGGGTTCGATTCCTTGCTCCAACAATTTTGTCAAAATTCCAGTTCGATTCAATGAAGGCGATTCACTTTCGGTTCACCCGAGTCAGCGAAAAACCGGCGGTTCAACCCGATTTGCCACCTGTTTGCTTGCATTCCGGTATATTATTATCTCCGGACCGGCCTGGGCTCCGGTTCACCGGTCCGGTCCGGTTTTTCACACTATGGTTCTCGGTAGAGAGAGAGATAGGTTGAAATAAAAAAAAAATCTCCCAATTATTTCTTATTTCTTACATTTTGGTTCCATTATAGAGGAAAATGTCCTTAATGCAAAAATTTAAAATTTTAGGAGATAAAAATCAATTTTGTCTTTTTTTTAACGGAAAAATGGATGGAAAATGTTTGAGGGACCAACTGTGCCAAAATTTGGAAAACTGAGGGACCAATATGGAACGAAAAATAACTGAGGGACCAATTTAGAACATTGTGCATAACTGAGGGACCAAAATAGAACTTTGGCCTTTAATTTATTACCTGTGATATAATTGTATTAATCTCACTTTAGGTTTGTAGTAAAATTATTTTTTGTGATTGCTATCTAGTATTTTTTGTATAAACCAATAATATTCACCCTTGAAAATAGTAACTAATCTCTTCGTTGCAGGTTATCTATTTGAGGATAAACGGCTTGTCCACATAATATTTTTCATACTTAAAGGTGAGATTCAAACCCCACACACTTAGTTAAAGGACAAGCTCGTGTTAACCATTTTGAATAACTTTTTATGAGTTATTTGTAATATTATATATCCACAAGCCTTACAATCATGCATATATGTGTATAATTAACTTTAATTGGCCTCTTGTTGTCACCTTGATCACGTAATATTTATAATTATGTGTTCGTGATTTAAAAATTATATCATCCTCCACGATAATGTGAAATATAATTATATATCTTATATATTTTATTAAAGTATCCATGCTAGTTATAGTTACCAATTAGGTTTTAAGTTTGAGCTAAAACTCTTATAATATAATGTGTACAATTTTGACAAATTAATGATAGAAGGAACAAAGACAATTGTCTTACATATAGCGAAGGCAATTAAATTTTAAAATAAGAGAGCCACTATTAATAAGATTTTAATCAACCTTCAACGAAAATAGAAAAATGCAACTGCAAGCATAAATGAATATTTTAGTTCGGTATATATAAAAATTATTTATAATTATGATCTTTATTTTTTCCTTTTATTAGAACAAATATCTTATAAACATATGTCATATTAAATTATTTATGTCAAACTGCTAAAATTAAATATTAAAGATGAGCAAATACACGTTCCTTAATTAAGATAATGTTAAAAAAAAAAAAAGAAGTAAGATAATGTAATCGACCACAAATTTAAAAAATAAAGAGGTCGGCAAGAAAGCAAAATATTTTCTTTTTAATTATGACCAAATATATTATATTAATTTTCGTTGTTATGTTTTTACAAACCCTAATAGTCAAACATGATCATCCCTCCAGCCTGCTGAGAATATGAAAGGCTGAAAAGTATGGAATTTTCCTGATGTCAAAGGTTGAAGTCATATTCGTATGATATATATAAATATATATATATATATATATATTTCAATTTTCACAATCTCCTTCTTTTAATTATTAGTATCCGTTAACCTCATATCTTAAGCTGACACGTGCGGTTCATTAGAGTCCCTGAACAAATAGTTTATATGATACAAGTCTTAAATTTTTAAATTGAACTATGATTTGATATAAAGAATTTAATTCATTATACGTTTCCTTTTAAAATATAATAATTTTGTTACCATAAAAAATATAATAATTTTTGCGGCCTGCATGTAATAAGATATTATAAAACTATTATAAGTATAATTATATATATATATATATTTCTAAAAAAATAATACAGATGAACAGAAAGAGAAATTCTCAAAAATTAAAGATCGATCCAATATAAATTAAATCTGCCAATAATAGAAAATTTAAACATAATAAATAGAAGATTATATTATCTTGGCGTGAAAGAAGGACAAAATGTGGTTAAGGGTCACTGTTTTATCCGCTACGAAAGAGAAAGGAAGCCATGGAGGGATTAGTGAATTTGATTTTGATGTACCTACAAATATATCTATACAGGCTATATATATATATATATATATGTATATATTTGTGTGTGTGGATAAAAGTTTACGCGAAAAGCTTGCATATGTATATTTAGATAAGCTCAACATATATAATATAGTAATTAAGTCAAATCTTTGACCCTGTGTCTCTTAATTTCTTTTAAGAAATTTGAAAGGTTGGTTCGTTTCATTTTAAGTTTATATAATATGCATTTTTGCACATCGATCTCTATTCTTAAAAAGCTCGAATGTTTTCCGTTTGTGTCTATTCATTATATATATATATATATATATATATATGAATGCATATATAATTGTGTCTATTTTATATTCGGCAAATTGGGTAGAAAAAAGTTGTCGATATATATTGATCGTACGTATGTATATATGTTTATGCTGATATTCTCTGATTTGGAAATTGTTTTAAAATTATAGTACCGATTATCAATATGTCATTTTCTTGAGTTATATAAATAACTATAATATTAAAGTCTGTGTTAAATAATCTGAGTTTTAGTTTACAATTATTTAAATGATAATTATCGTACGTGCAAGTGAATTGCTCGAGAACAGAGTTGCATTGAGCTTGATTGGTCTAATTGTTAGCTCACTAAGTCGTTTAAGCAAATGTCGGGGGTTCGAATCCCGCTTTGTGTATGCAGCAACCAATTAACCAACGACAAATCCTTAAATGGAGCTCAGATTTGCGGAAAATTAATCTTTAACTTATTAGATTGGGGGATACGTTGGGCGAAAAAAAAAAAGATAAATTACAGGATTCGTTAGAATATAAATGGATATGACATATATATGATTTTGGTCTTAATTAGTTATTAAAAAATGTGAAAAAATCGATATTCAAAGATGTTATTTAATTAGAAAATTAATTAAAACTTTGACTTAAAAGTCCTTAAAAGCCATAACACTGGTCTCCTGGTACGTGATTCAAATAATGAGTCGCTTCAACATTCTATAAGGTCGACATTTGTATTGATGTTAATTAATTACATACTTTATTAAAGATGCTTTTTTTCCTTTGCTAATTGTCTTTTTTTTCTTATGTGTACATTCTTTTAGTTTATTTTGATATTAATAATCACCATATAAATTAGCTTCGTTTTTCCTAATAAATAAAATTTTACACGGATGTTAAGTGTCTCTTGCATGCATCATTGCATACATCATATATTTATCTATATATACTTATTATTTTTGTTTTTTTTGCTGAAAACTATACCTACAATTGATTTTCTGAATCCATCACAATTACAAATCACTTCTACAATTTACTGGAAATGGACCCTCTAGAGTTCCTTTCTCTAGAGTTCTTGTGGAGTATGAGAGAGAAAGGAAGAGAAAATATTATTTTACATATTTTTATTTCATGAATTACATATTTTCTCTCTCTTCTTCCTCTCTCTCTAACTTCACAAGAACTCTAGAGAAAAAAATTATAGAGGATCCAAATCCCAATTTATTATGGTAAGAGATGCAAGAAAAAATTAATATACTTCTTTGAAAGATAGCATATTTTCAATGAAAAAAGAAATCATATAATACCACCTACCTTTGTCACTTTCACTTTTAGAAGATAAAGTTCCAAACTTTTGAAACTCTTGTGTGTTCTTCAAGTTGAATTTTGTGTGTATAATATAATAATCTTTTCCTATATGCTATTATAAAATATTCAAAACTTTACATGCATATATAGAAGATTATATATATCTTTACGTACCTTATTTAGACGAACACAAACATAATATAAATTTAATATATTTTTTCGCAAAATATCAAACATTTAATCAATAAAAAGATTTAAGGCACTATAAAATAATGAAATCTAATATATTACACCAATAATTATATAGATAAACAAAAAAAATCCTATAATTTAACATAATAATAATAATAATAATAATAATATACGTCGATGATATAGATATTGAAAAGATCAAAGATATATAGAAGTTCAGTGATAACTAGTTTGACTTAATATTTTGATAATGTAATCAAGGTTTAATTTTTATAAAGTGAAACCCTTTGAAGTTTGAGCTTAATTAATCTAAGTTAACTTAATTAATGGACAACGATACTTTGACATATAAATTACAAATAGTAAGGTGTAAGAACTAAGGGTATCATGGAATATGCTTCTCGTTTTTCGGTTCATGTATAATCATGCATGAAAAGGAAAGAAAAACTAATGGATAAATAAAAGGCCAATTTGGTATTTGCATGTGTTACGGAATTGAATTTATATATCTTAAAAATGTCAAAATATTAAAAAAAATACAAAAACGTTTTAAAAAATTAAATAGATAATATTTTTGTTTTGCCAAAGATTATAAAATAATATGGTTAACACTTAGCAGTGAGAAGTTAAATATAAGTTGTTATATGGACTATTGGCAACTAAAGTTATGGATTTTTTTTGGGTTTGAAATGATACTTCAACAAACAAAAGCCCAGTCAAGGCGGGCCGAAAACAAGAGAGAAAACACACAAAGTCTCGGTGCGGGAGAGACTACAAAAACCAGCAAAGAGAACAAAACAGGAAAGAAAAGGCAACAATAAAACCAACAAAGAAAGCCAAAACAAAAAAGCTAAACCGAGAAAAACTGAAGTCAGCCAATTCCACTCTTATCCACAGCAGTATCAATAGAGATAATGGCAAGGAAGGAGAATGGGGGCCCAAGCGCTCACTCAAAATGACACATCCCCTTTAAAGCATACTTGGCCAACCAATCGGCGGCCTTGTTAGAAGACCTACTAGCCCACAACACCTTACTCAAAAGAATGCTATTCAGCAAAAATTTGATATCATTGATCATAGGAATGCACCTCCAGTCCACAACTGAAGAGGGAAAGTTCACAGCATTAACCAGACTTTCACAATCCGTTTCAAAATGAACTTTGGAGAGAGAGATCCAAAGACATTTGCACAACTTTCTTTAAGGCTAAGGCTTCAGCAACAAGAGCCGAAGAAGCAGCAACAACAATACTAGATGAATCAATAAGATAACCGGCATAGTCTCTAAAAACAATACCCACACCTACCTTGTTAACATCCTTAATGAAGGCACCATCCATGTTTACTTTAACAAAGTCCTAAGGTGGAGGCTTCCAAAATTGCACAACCTTCTCAGAGGTAACAGTATCAATCAAAGCATGAGACCATTCATTTGCAGTCCAAAATTCATTAACAGTTGCAAAGGCCTTATCAATAGTAATCACAGGATTCAAAATATGATTTTCAAAGACTAAGGCACATATGTCTTTCCATATATACCAACAACGCATAGCTAAAATAGCCAACTTAAAACTATCAAAGTTCATATCAGAAACTAAACTAGAAAACCAAGCATCCATTCTAGTTATTTTGTACTTGTCAACCTTAAAAGTAAAGGGACTGCAAAAACCAAACCTGGGAAACCCAGTCATAGAGAAGGAACAAATGCTCATGAGATTCAACTTCAGAGAGGCAACAGGGGCAAGTAGGCAAAGTAGCGCATTTCCTCTTCCAAAGGTTTTCCTTAGTAGCAAGAGCTCCCGAGCACATGCACCAAATAAAGTGTTTGATTTTCGAAGGGATTTTAAGCTTCCACACAGCATTCCATAGAGTTAGGCATAGAAGTGGAAGAGCAAGGCTTATCTTGAGAAGTCAAGCCCTTTTTTCCATAGCAGATTTATATTCCATCTTCACAGAGTACTTTTCATCACTAGAATCAGCTCAAATTAGCTTGTCATCACAAAAAACTTGAGATATAGGGATTCTTCTGATAGCATCAATCTCATCCTTAGTCAGTCAGTGCTCCACATCAGATAAGTCCCACGTATTATTCATAATATACTCAGCCACCGAGGCATTAACAAACTCTTCATAGGGAGGAGTAGAGGTTAATTTAAAATCTTGAAGCTCAGGAATCCATAGGTCATGCCAGAAACTAATCCCCCTTCCATTACCAACACTCCAGCATAGATTATCAACAAGAAGTTGTCTACCTTCCAAGATACTCGACCAGGCCCAAGAGGCCCTGGCTCCCCTATCCGCTTTCAAGAAATCAGTGTTTGGAAAATAGACTCCCTTAAGAATTTGGACCCATAAGTCATTTGGATTATTCAAGATCCTCCAACATTGCTTGACAAGAAGAGAAAGATTAAAATTCATGAAATCTTTGAAACCCATGCCTCCTTCATTCTTAGCCAAAGATAGTTTATTCCAGGACACCCAATGAATCCTCCCCTCTTCATTTTTTTGTCCCCACCAGAAATTTGAAATGATACTATCCAGTTCACTACAAGCTTTCTTAGGGAATTTAAAACATGACATAAAGAAAGTAGGAATAGCATTTGCAACCGATTTGATGAGAATTTCTCTACCCCCATGAGATAAAAGAGAATGCTTCCAACTTTGAATTTTACTTTTCACCTTGTCCCTAACAAAAGCCAAAGCTTCACATCTAGACCTCCCCAGAGGATAGGTAAGCCCAAATATTTACCTGGAGAGTCAGCAACAACAATTCCCAAAGCATTGCAATAGTTTAGTCTCAATTCCTCAAGAGTGTTATTAGTAAAGAAGAGACAAGACTTTTTTAAATTCACCAGTTGGCCCGAAGCTGCACAGTATTGATCAAGCACGTCCCTCAGCTTCATACAATTATTCTTTTCAGGTTTGATAAAAACACAGAGTCGACCGCAAAGAAACAATGTGTCAAGATAGGGCAAGATCTAGCAAGTTTTATACCCTTCAACTGCCCCTCCTCAGAGAGGTCATTCACCATTTTAGAGAGAACATTCACAACCAAAATGAACAAATAAGGTGACAAAGGGTCCCCTTGCCTCAAGCCTCTTTTTAGATTGATTCTAGCAATAGATTTGCCATAAAGGAGCACATCAAACTTCACCGAGGATATACACCTCATAATCCTATTCACCCAAACGCTGTCAAAACCAAGCTTCATAAGCAGCTTTTCAAGGAAGTCCCATTTAACCTTATCATAAGCTTTATTCATGTCTAGTTTGATTGCCATCTCGAACTTTCTTCCATGCGCTCTACTCTTAAGATAGTGAAACGCCTCATGCATCACCAAAATATTATCATGAATTTGCCTACCATGGACAAAAACCCCTTTGGTTCTCACTAACAATCAGAGGCATCAGAGGCTTCAATCTGTTTGTAATCACCTTTGAAATGATCTTGTAAGAGAAATCGCAAAGGCTTATAGGTCTAAAATGGCCAACCTCCTCTCGACAGTCAATCTTAGGATTCATCACCAAATTAGCTTATAGGTCTAAAGTTATGGATTGATGAAAGTAGAGTTATCAAAATGAAAATTAATTGGGTTTGGTCATTTAAAACCTATCAATTTAGTGAATTAAGTTTGGATTATTTCAACCTATATATTCCTAAATTTTTTGTTTGATGACTCACTTAACTCACCAATTTGACAATTCAATCCGCGTAATTCATGTATTAGTCTATTTATTATTTTTATATTTTAAATAACTAACATAAATTGATTTATTTATCTAAAAAGAACTTATTATAGTTTATTAGACTTTAATTTCGTATGTGCATATTTCATATTTGTATATTTATACTTACATATATTTTTATTTAAGCAGAGCACTAATTTTCGTCCCTAAACTTTACACAAATTATTAATTTTGTCCTTAATCTATTTTTACGATTAATTTGACCCCGAACTTGTTGCCATATGTCGTTGAATATAGTTATAATGACTCTAATTAGTTCAATAAAATCAATTCTAATCTATTATTAGTTAAATTATATGATTAATAAAATATACACGTTTTATCTTAACATATCTAAAGATTCTGTACTTATATATATACAACTTACAAGCAGGGACGGAGCTAGGGTGCCAGTGGGGCCCCCCCCCCCAAAAAAAAAATTTTGCTAATATATATAAACTATAACCATGATTTACTAAAGTCTAACCCATAACCTAGTGGAAATGTTTTTGGCCCCCCAATCGTTGGCATGGGTTCGAACCTCAGCAACTACAGCTCCTAATTTCAATACTTCATTTACTTTTTTGGTGGCTGAAACTACATTTGTTCTCTCTTATTATTTTTTCAATTTGGTCCATTTTATTTCATTTCTTCTACATTTTTTCAATTTTTTTAAAACCTCCTCTCATTTAATTTTTTCTACCTCACTGATTTTTTCTAGCTAAAGTCACATTTTGGTCCATCACATCTTTTATTTTTCTCAATTTGGTCCATCTTATTTAATCTTAATATATTTAAACATTCTAATTTTCTAAAAAAA
>QANZ01049214.1:215790-288470 GCA_003254925.1 Chamaecrista fasciculata
AAATAATTAAATATTCATAATTTTTAATGAAAAATTTAAAAATTACAAGTTTTATTCATAATATATGTCATATGTATTATTATTTTCTCTTATATGTCATGTTAAAGTCACAAAAAATTGATTTATATTTTAAAATTTATGAATATGTGTCGTGTCGGTGTCGTATGGGTGTCGGACACTGACACGTGTCTGACACGGCGACACACCCTCAAAATGAATTGTCCATGCTTCTTAGTATATAACTAAAGTAAAACGAAAAATAAAATTGACTAAATTATAAAACGTTGAAACAAAATTCACCGTAAAAGAAAATAGAAAATAAAATTGATAATTAATATAAAATTTGAGAATGTAATTAATATTTTTACCTTTATTATATGAGTTTAAGACAATGTCTACCGTGAATAGGTACTGATGAATCATATTGATAATCAAAATATACTCTGAATTGCCAATAAAGGTTGGCTCAGTTGGTAAGGAGTCAACTCATAACCCACGAGGTCGTGAGTTTGAATCCCACTGCCGATGTGAGGGCCTTGTTGGTAAGCGATCTGTAAATATCTCTGTAAGCACTTATAGAGCCTTGAGGCCTGCTCTGGCCTTGGTGAATCCCCGGGGCCCAACTCACCTAAACTTTTTTTATACAAAAAAAAGAAAAATATACTCCGAATTGAATTTTTTTACGTGGGTCTAAATAATTAATGTCTAATGTGAATAGTTCACGATGAATCATATTAGAGTTAAGAATCGCCTTATAATAATTCATATTCGTTTTTTTAATTTTTGATACCTTCTTTTTATGAGTTGTATTTTTTGTACTTAAAAACATAAAAGTAATTTATACTTAATAGGAATAATTATATTCCCAATATCTCTAATTCAAATTCTTACTTTAAGTAGTTACCCAGAAAACTTACTTAAGTGATATCTAATCGCTTATCATTTGAATCATATTAATTTTTTTTTGGTCCGAACAACACTTTGTTAATGGAATATCGATTTTTGGTGAGAACACAAAAATTATGTATTTTTCGATCATAGGGTTAAAAAGTAAATTTAATCAAATTTTAAAATTTATCCTTTTGTGTCTATTTTTTAATTTAGCTCCAATTGTTATCACTTCTTTTTCGCTTTAAAACTAAGTATTATGGATATACAAATTTTAACTAATATAATAATGATGAAATGTTGGTTATATCAGAACTAATATTTATACACTTTCAAACACTAACTTTTTTTTTTTTGATAATAACTTTTAAACACTAACTGTGTAACTGTGTTGCATGCATTTTCAATTATCATCGTATCACGCTACAGAATCTCAAATGAAAGCAAAAGACAAATCATGTGATATAATTAAATATCAATATATATATATATATATATAGAGGATGGATGTAATACTAAGGTATATATAGTAAATATTCCAGGAAGTTCATAGAATCATATATATCATTCTAGTAATTAGAAAAGAAATAATATAATTAATTATATAAAGCAATAAAAATATCATTATATAAAACAAAAATAATATACTTAATTTTGCCTGAGACATGTTTTTTTTTTTTCTGTTTTTTGAGGTTTAAATATTTATTATCTATACTTATACCACTGATCCGCGATAACCTTAATTTTTTTGTAGCATGCATATTATTCTGGTACACATAAATTACAATAATAATTATGAATTATTGAAGATCTCTCACAGTACATATAATCTAGTGGCTTGTAATATCTCACGTGAACTCATAAATTACTCCCGACAAAACTCCACCTCCAAGGCTCCAACCATAGATTTTTTAATAGATGATTAAAATTATTAACTTTTTTAAGATTTAGATGATATTTTTTTATGGATAGTTAAAGACTAGTTTATTTATTTATTTTTGTTAAGCATAGAGATCATTGAAATAAATTTGATCTTTGTTAACTTTTAGAGTTTTAGATCTACTCATGAGTAAATCATATTGAGTCATGGGATGACTCGTTAAAAAAATCTTAGAGAGACAAAGAGAACAACATTAAAATGACTTCAATCGGAGGCCAGATGCATCTTAACGCATTGCCCAAAGAAGATGCGGTGAGATGGATTTGGCGCCGCACACCTTCTATATGTTGGAAACTTGGGGCTTTTTGTTAGGAGAATCCTCACTAGTATTTTTTTCTCTTGAGGTTCTACTTTCATGATCAATCTTGGTCCTTGGATCATAATTTTATTCCGCGTGGGTAAGATCCACCACCTGGTGAATCAGAGGCACTGGCAAAACTAAAAATATTAACGATAACATCCAAGTTAACAACTTTCACATATTATTTTATTCTCTTTTGCCCAGATGTTATTTATGTTTTGTATTTTTCAGGTTTCAAAATCCTCGAGTCAGATCTTAGGGCTCTGAGTCTGAAGTCCCACAATCTTTATTAACATTTTTTTAATATACATGACTCAATTTAAATTCATGATATCTTATTTCTGAAATTTTAATATACATATATACATGACCTTGTTTTTTCAGCAATTCAACTATATATTATTGGTACTGGACTTTTGTTAATATTATTATATATTTTTTAATACAATGTAAAAGAGGATCAGAAGTGGAATCTACCGTTATATTCAGATTTTAGAAATAAAAACAAAATAAAGTGAGCGACCCCGCTGTTCGGTGCATCGTTTCGTGCGACGTCTACTTAATTAAAAGATTAATTATAAAATAATTAATTTGAGTATATATTTGTAATGAACTTATAAACCCTATCATCAATAACATACTTTTTTTTTTATAAAAAAACATCTAGGTTAGTTAAGCTCTGGTGATTCAATAAGATCAGAATATACTTTCAAATTCTATGAGAGCTTATTAAGATTTTTACATATCGTCTACCAATAAAACTCTTACATCGATATTGAGATTCGAACTCATAATCTTATAAGTTACGAGTTGACTCCTTATCAATTAGACGACATTTGTTGACTCAATAACATGCTTTTTGAATTAATAGAATTTTTTTTTATCATTCACACACCTAAGTGAATCATCTTATTATACTAGAGTATTATACTTGATTGTTATAAAATTAACAATAATGAATGAATAACGAATATTGAGGGAAGTCTGACACATGCATGTTCGTTTTTATCGTTAAAATGGACTCGTGAGGGTTGGTGCACCGTTTAGTGTGTTTAAAAAGTTGGGTAAGAGGGGTAAAACAGTAAAAGTACCTATCATTGTTATGTTATGCAGACTCACATGTGAGTCAGAAAGCAGAGAACACAAGAAAATGCATGCAGCAGTTGCAATTTGCATGTGGATTGTCTTCATTGTCAATTTTTCTTTATAAAATAATATTAAATTAATAATTCCATTTATAAAATATTTTTTATATTTAACAATTTTAAATAATCCTGAACACCCACCGGTGTTTGATACAGTAATAAACAAGTTACGTTATATTTTAAGTTAAAAAATTTAAGTTTAAATTCTAAAGTTAATATTGTTGAGAATATTTTAACTATTTACTTTCGATTTAAAAAAATTAATTTTTACTTAAATCGTTAAGATTTATTATTATACCAAAAAAATCATGGCCCAATATTTCGTTTTTAATAGTTTTTTTTCTCTTCTCTCTTTTAAAAGATTTGTCTTCATTTTAATAAGTTCTGATCATGTCTTTAAACTCTTAAATGGAGACATCTAAAATGAAAAATATTTTTAGATGTTGAATTAAAATATTTTTAATTTTTTAAATATTCGTCATTTTAAAAAATGAAGACAAATAAGTTCTGATCATTTTAAAATAATTTCATTTTAAAAAATTAAAAATATTTTTAGATGTTGAATTAAAGTATTTTTCAATTTTTAAATTGAAATTATTCATTACATCTAAAAAATTCACAACTTTCATAAATTTTGGTTCTCTAACATTTAATTATCTTTAAGTTTATTTTTCATTTTTAAATAATAAATATAAAATCCATTTGAGAAGTATATACATATTTCAAAACATAATATCTAACAATTAAAAAAAGTCCATATTATATTTTAAATTCAAAAATTGAGAAAGAAGCATATGCAATAAAGACAAAGCATCATTGGGATTGACCACCATATTTAATTTTTATTTTCCAATTTATCTTTATTACCCCAACGGCCATGAATAATATATACATAGATGGGGACCATTTTCTTGCTGACTTTGATTTGATTTGGTGAGTCCATATATACATGTAACCACCAAATATCTTTATATATATATATATACAGATATATATATATATATATTTATATAAAAAATGTAAAGCATGTGAAATCAAATCTATCTTAACAGTAATAATATGATATTTGAGAGGGAAAAAGAAAGAGGATCACATAGATGTAACCTAAGTAAGGGATAATGTAAAATATACACATAATCAACGTAATCTCAGGATGTAAGGTCTTCATGTCCCATAAACCATGGCTTTTCATTTTCGGCTAGAGCTCATTTTATAATTTTTTTAATTCTTAATTACCACTATCTACAAAATTATATCTTTACCCACCAAATTCCAATATGGGTATTAATTAATTAATTAAAAAAAGATGCAACTCTAGCTATTATATACGAACAGCTTCTTATTTTTTTCCAAGAGATTATCCATATTCTCCCTCTCCCAAATACACTATCCATGGATATCTTATATTATATGGCTCCACTCCTTTTTGGTCGTCCATGTTTAAAACTATAGTCTATGAAATTAAAAATAAGAGAAAATTTACTATTTGATCTCTTTTTCTTTACTAAGTTAACAGTTTAGTCTCTTATTTATTTTACATACAAGCAAAGCCCCTAATATATATATATACACATACATATAAGTTAGAGTTAGATTTTTCTTTTTTTCTTTTAATTGTAATTGTGGGTGCTATAGTGTCTTGCTTAATTATGCATCATTTCCTTGGTAAATCTTTAAAGAAATAAAAAAGTATTCCATAGATATAATAGAATGCTGGTGCTTACTTCCACCTAAATTTTCTTTACCAAAAAAAAAAAATTATAAATTATTTATACTTTTAGTATCGATAAACTTTTTAATTATTTCCTTATTTTTAAGAAATGATTTATATTTATTTTAAATAAATTATTACTAAAAATTTTATTAAATTAATATTGACATAATAAAATATTTTTTTATTGGAAAAAATAAAAGATTTTATATATTATATATCAATCTCAATTGTAACTCAAAACTCTCAAAAGAATTAACACAATAAAAAAAAATTTATATTTTTTTAAAAAATTAAATTATGTGGTTAACAAAATTTAAATATTAAAATAAATAGATGCAACAATTTAACCAAAAAAAAAGTGAGAAAGTTCATCAGGGAAAGCTATAGGTGCATGGGCTGGGTCCAAAGCAGTGTGGTTTCAACTTTCAAGCAGACAGTTTTTGTTTTAAAGCTGACATTTGATAATATATTTATTGACCAAAAAAAATATTATAAATATACATACATATTTTGTGGAAGAAATTATTTAGAAGAACCTTTTTCTCTTTTTTGATTCTTCTAAGTTGAAAGTCCTTTATGGAACCAAACAATGAAAGCATAACAGAATGATAGATTCTTCCCCAGAAGACAGATCTGAGAGAATCTGATACAAGTTGAAAAAGTTTATGCAAAATATTCAATAAATAATTTGTATCATTAATCACAATTCTATTATATCATTACATATATTTGACTTAATTAACTGTGAGACCATACAAGATTGAGTTGTAAATTAAGTGAAACTATGCAGAGATTAGAGGATTATTATATACATTACCACTAAAACTTGGTTAATTTAAATAAAGGATTTTATAGTGTTTAAGTTAATTAAAGTAGACTTATCTTAGTCTTTAAATTTGTCCATACCAACTTGAGGTTGGTCCAAAACTCCTAGTGATGTTCAGTATTACTTAAGTAAGGTCATAAATTTAAAATTTTGTAAATATAGTTATCACTTTTAAATCTATTTATCAATAATCTTACGGTTGACATGTGCAAAGATAAAATACGTTGGCGTCAATCTATATAACCGACCTCGTCTAGTGAAAAAAGGCTTTGACATGTGCAAAAGTAAAACACGTTGGTGTCAATTGATCCATATAGCTAACCTCGCCTAGTAAAAACAAGTTTTAGTTGTTGTTGTTGTTATCACTATTAGAAGACTATTCCACCATAATTAAATGCGCGATGTGGGTCGAGTCTGAATTAATTGGAGTAAAACTTTAAAGATCAAGTGGTCAACAAAACAAAATTGACATAAAATTAAGATTTAGTCACTGAATATTAAAAATACACTTTTCAACTCATAATATATTTTACAAACATATATTATTTAGTCCGAATAAATACAATTCAAGGATTAAATAGTCAAAGCCTGATTAAAAAAATCAGAGATCTAAATATATATTTTTAATATATAGAGACTAAATCTTTATTTAAAGAGAAATTCATGATAAAAAAAAGTAAAGTCTCGCTAATTAATTTTTATTTAAGAATATATATATATATATAAATAAAGTATAAACAATTGCAAGAGAGATTTGGGTATATATGGGGTAACTAAAAAAATAAATAAAAATATTTTTATACCCAATAGAGAACCCTAAAATGAACCAAAGAGGAGGCGAAATTAATAATTAATAATAACAATATTATTGGTAATTATTATTATTATTATTAGTAATCAATAATTTGTTGTTGCTTCTTTTTTAAGTTGAAGGGTGAAAGTAGAGCTTCCTTGTTCACCCGCCGCCTGAAAACAAGAACAAGGAGGGAAGAAGAGAGAGAAAGAGAGGCATTTCAATATTTTCTTTCATTTGGGGTTGTTCATAGGGGCAAAAGGCATCTTCTTCTTTATCAGAATTTTTTTGCTGCTTTTTTTCTCTTATATATATCGCCTAATCCCCTCAATATTATCCATTCGTTGCTTGATTGAGGCATTCTAAAGCAAACAACAAGCGCATATCTCTCTTTCACTTTTGTTTTGGGTTCTTCTATTAACAGCAAATTCCTCGGTAGATAGAATAGATACACAGATTATAAAGCGTGATAGATTGCAGAAAAAAGCAGTGACAGAAGAAAGAACCCTTGTAAACCCCGTCATTGTAAACAAGGTTTTCCTCATTATTCTCTCCCCCTTTTCAGTTTCCACAAAAAAAAATTAATTCCTCCTGCTTTGCTTTTCTTTTTTCCCTTTTGTAATTTTCTCTTTTTGCTACGATATCTATGTATAGTTGTATACTCATACCTTATCCACATCACTCTACATTGTTTGTATTTGGTATTATTTTTGTCATCATTCTTAGTTTTTTTCAGAGCAAATGTTAGTGGGTCACATACTACTATAACTACTTCACTTGCTACTGTTAGGATTTCTCTCTATCTGTCACTCAGCCTTGTTTTTTATCATTGTTTTTTCAATATTTCTGATATCTGGGGTTTCTTCTGTGGCTTCCTCTGTGCATTTTAGTGGAAACTAAGGAAGGAAAGAAAGAAGGAAGAATGAAGTACGTTTTGGTGACAGGTGGTGTTGTTAGTGGACTTGGGAAAGGAGTCACTGCCAGCAGTATTGGGGTCCTCCTCAAGGCTTGTGGTCTTCGGGTTACTTCTATTAAGATTGGTAATTTTTCTTCTTCCTCTTCTTTGAACTGTAGTCTAACTGTGTTTTTTTTTGGTCCTTGAAGTCTAACTGTGTTGTTTCTTCTCTTTTTGAAAAAGTAACCAATGGTGTTTGTAAGGAAAAGAAAAGAAGAAGAAACAAGAGAGATTTAGTTGGAGAAGGCCATATAAAAGAAAAGGGGGAATGCATTTTTTCTTTTTCTATGTTGATTTAGTTTTTGAAGAAGAAGAAAAGATCAAGGGGGTTTTAGTTGGACATGGCCATAGAAAGAACAAGTGGGATTTTTTCTTTCTTTCTCTCTTTCTTTTATTTTTCACTTTTCTGTCTACTCAGTTCTTTAATAAATTACCATTCAGTAGTTTTATGTCTAACAAGGGGGCAGTTTTAATTTTATGCTGAGTGTTTCATTTGCATACTTAATATAAACCCTGTCACTTGGGATTTTTTCTTTCATGGTATTCTATGCTTAAATATTTTGGCTGTGTTTAAAATAATCTATCACTTGCAGATCCCTACCTAAACACTGATGCTGGAACAATGTCTCCTTTCGAGCATGGGGAGGTCTTTGTCTTAGATGACGGCGGAGAGGTAAATAAAAACCATAGAATGAAAATTGCTATTAAAATGAAGGCTTGAGATTGTATACATTGCTTTTAAACAATACTATATCGTCCTAATATCTTTATTCTTGTTTCACTTGCAAGCGCATCTTGATATCTATTAGTCGTTTTCTGAGATGTGACTGCTACAAGTTATTAGAACAGAGGTATTTGCATGTCTGCATCCTTTCCAACTTTTTCGTTTTGTTTTGAAGGTTGATCTTGATCTTGGAAATTATGAACGTTTTCTGGACGTCAAGCTAACCTGTGACAATAATATCACAACTGGAAAAATATTTCAGGTAGTTGAACTGCCCATTTCTTTTGTGAAATGTATATTTTCTTTTTAGACTAACTGTACCTTTGGTTTCTTATACTTTTCTAATTTTGATGTTTCATAGTCTGTTCTTGAGAAGGAAAGACGAGGTGATTATCTGGGAAAAACTGTCCAGGTCTGTTCAATCTTATTAACTTTCTCTCTTAAATTTATTTGATGAATCCTCGGTTTACATCCACCTTTGATTAATTTGTAGGTTGTTCCACACATAACAGATGCCATCCAAGAGTGGATAGAGCGTGTAGCGAAGATACCAGTTGATGGAAAAGAAGGACCAGCTGATGTTTGTGTCATTGAATTGGGTGGAACTATAGGTAATTTGGGATTGCTAAAAAAGCAAATTCATAATTAACTTAGGCAGTATTTGAATATTGCTACTTTATATCATGGTGAGGTGGAAGTACCAAAGCAGAAATTAAGTTATTCTTTTATGTGGAAAATTATGCAATACTGTGAAAGTTAAAAAAATTTCTTACATTTTGAGGCCTTAATTTCAATTGACATTTGTTCGATGTAGGGGATATTGAGTCCATGTCATTTACTGAGGCACTTGGCCAATTTTCATACCGTGTAGGTAATGTTTATCGTGCTTCAGACCTTGTAGTTGATTGATTTATGTCATCTGATTTGCTGTTTGGTTTTCTTCAGCGATGAAGTTTCTCTTATTTTATTGTTTCTTGTTACAGGCCCTGGCAACTTTTGTTTGGTTCATGTTAGCCTGGTGCCTATTCTTAATGTTGTTGGTGAACAGGTATACTTCACATTATTTTTTTTTTGGTGGAGTATATACTTCACATTATTTGTTATTAAGGCAACTATATATATACACTTGAGTAGAAATTGAATGTATCACTGCCAAGATATGTTTCTTTTGATTAGTTATTATCTTTTATGAACTTATTGCCTATTTTAATCTACAGAAAACAAAACCAACTCAGCACAGTGTCCGTCACCTGAGGGGATTAGGATTGACACCTAATATTTTAGCTTGTCGGAGTTCTAAGGTGTGTCTCTTACCTTCTTTCCTTAACAATCTTCCGGTTGATTCCAGTGTAACATTTGTTTAAATATTCTGTATTTTCTTTTCCTTAACAGGAACTTGATGACAACGTTAAGGCAAAACTTTCTCAATTCTGCCATGTGCCAGTAATGACATAAATATAAGCTTTTCTCAATTTTTCTTTTTTTTAAGTATCGCTTATCGTCTCTAATTACCCTTTTGTATTTGCAGTTATCTAATATAGTTACACTCCATGATGTACCAAATATTTGGCACATTCCTTTGCTATTGAGAGTAAGTAATTCTTTTGTATCTGTTAAACTGTTTCTTGTGGCTGTCTTCCTTGATAAGTTTACTTGCATTCTCTTCTCACTCTTTTCCAATGAGTGATTTATATCACGCACAAACCTGATTTTCTTTTTTAAATTTATCTTCTGTAATAAATAGGATCAGAAGGCGCATGAAGCAATCTTGAAAGCATTAAACCTTCTAGGGTTTGTTTGACAAACTTATTCTTTATTTGATGTTTAACCCCTCATTCTTAGTTCCTCATTGGCTGACCAATGTTCAGAAAATATTTCGTAATATATTCTGCAGGAATTATCTTTAGTATTTTGTCATTCTAATATCTTCTCTATTGTCTGCAGTGTCGCTACAGAGCCTAATCTGGAAGAATGGATCAACAAGACAAAAGTTCATGTCAAATTACATGATACGGTAGGTCTCAAACACCTCCAGTAAATGAGTCGATGTTTATTTTTTCCGTGCATTTCCAATTATTGAGGTTACAATTATGATATACTTCACAGGTTAGAATTGCAATGGTTGGAAAATACACTGGCCTTTCAGATGCATATCTTTCTGTTTTGAAGGTACATTGTTATGTACTTCTGTTTTCCATGCCTAACAATAGTACCTGTTAATTTCCATCGATTTTTGCATGCTCTGAAACGTGCACTCCTAGTACTTAAATTCTCAAAAAGGATGATGAATTTTCTATTCTAATATATCATGAGCTAATATATCTGATTTTGCGCAGGCACTTTTGCATGCTTCTGTTGCTTATAATCGTAAACTTGTTGTGGACTGGGTTCCAGCTGGTGACCTTGAAGATGTTGCTGCTAACGAGGTGATTATCGATCTTTGTATTGCAGATTGTTAGTTAGTAACCTTTTGTTTTACTCAATACCGGATCTCTAATGATTAGTTTGCTGCTTTGCTTGCAGTCGCCTGATGCACATAAAGCTGCTTGGGATCTTTTGAAGGTCATCTTACTTTTTTTATATTGGAGTCATTGCGTTTCTGCATTTCTTTTTCTTTTTAATATGTAGAATGTCCATTTCAAATGTATTTAAATATGGGATTGACTTCTTCAATGTTATACCTTGATGGTCTTTCATGGGCAGGGTGCTAATGGGATTCTAGTTCCTGGAGGTTTTGGCGATAGAGGAGTGCAAGGGAAAATTCTTGCTGCTAAGTACGCTCGGGAAAATAATGTTCCATTTCTTGGCATTTGCTTGGGAATGCAAATTGCTGTCATTGAGTTTGCACGATCTGTCTTGGGTCTGCCTGATGCTAATAGTACAGAGTTTGATCCCAAAACCGAAAACCCTTGTGTCATATTTATGCCAGAGGTATTAATCCCATTCCACCCTAGGTGATTACAGTCTTCCTTGTAAAAGACCTTGTTAAGCTTGATTTGTTCTATCAACAGGGTTCAAAGACTCATATGGGAGGAACTATGCGTCTCGGTTCAAGGAGGACTTACTTCCAAGTTACCGACTGCAAATCTGCAAAGTTGTAAGAACTATTGACCTAATTGTAGATTGTTTTCATGCATTTTGCATCATAGAATTGCCATATGATATTATGATTTTCCAAGGGGGTTACAAATTACCAGTGGTAGATGGAATTCCGATCCCCTAGTGTACTTTAGGGTGCACTGTAGTGTAATTGTAAGATTTTTCATGCAAAAAAAAAAATACTTTTTCCATGTGTGAAATGTATTTTATACATTAAACTGCCCCTTGAACATCTGCTCCCACACTTGATATTTAGTTTACTTGAAAATATTTATAGTTTTTCATCCTTCATCATTACATAAACCTGTAGGTATTTTATGTATCCTCATCAAACAATGACTTCACACTTTACTCATCTGTTTAATATTGTACTTTGGAATTTTACACAGGTATGGTAATGCTAGCTATATTGACGAGCGACATCGTCATAGATATGAGGTAAAATGAGTTTGCAGGTTGGAAACGCCTTTATATACAATGAAAATGATGTTCTTATAATAGTTGTTACCATGTACAGGTAAACCCTGACATGATATCACAACTAGAGAGTGCTGGTCTATCTTTTGTTGGCAAAGACGAAACTGGGAGCCGCATGGAGGTATGCTTTAGTGTAAAATCCTAGTGCATGGTTCTTGAGATCATCCCACAAATTATTAATTAAAACTTGTAATTATGTGCTTGACACAAGTGCAGATAGTCGAACTGCCTAGCCATCCTTTCTATATCGGTGTTCAGTTTCACCCCGAGTTCAAGTCTAGACCTGGGAAACCTTCCCCACCCTTTTTAGGTATTTTCTTTAAACTTATGATATATATGTGTGTGTGTTTATATATTACAAATTATTATCTGTTTTCACTTTCTTTACAATGTGAAACGCATTTGTTATTTAGGTTTGTTTGTGAAACTGCTATTATTTACATACTGGTCCTTCAATTTGTATTGGAAATCTTGGGGAAATCATGATGGTTTTCTTCCATATAATTCAGCTGCTGCTGATGAACCATCATATATTAGGCTTAGCTGTACATAGAAAAACTTTTTGATTCATTGCCATTACGCCTCACCACTATCAGAGTGAATCCATCTTGTGTTTCTAAGCACAAAATTATGAGTGAAATAAAAGTTCCATGGTTAGTGGAATTTTTGTTTGAAAAATCTTAAATATTACGGTCCTCTAATTGCTCAATAATGAATCTGCATTTAAACATTTGTTAGGTGTTGAATATACTCACCATTCTCATCTAGTGACGATTCAGTTAGTGTTTTTTTTTTTGGTAGATCGATTCAGTTAATGTTAAACATACATATTCTGCTTCAATTTCACGTTCTCTATACATGTTATACACGGATCTTACATGCATGTTCTTTATGAAATGGAATTGTGCATATGGCTTCCTCTTGGTGCTTTGCATGATTTTTTTTTACTTCCTTCCTTTTTATGATGGCAAGTCACTTCCTCTGATATGCTTAGAGAATTAGCTCTTTTACTCTTGATTCTTGAAAGTTTTCTAGGATTCTTGTTTTACTTGATTGTAGACATTTTATTTACCAAAAGTTTTTGTTCTTTTATCTTTCAAAAAGAAAAAGAGAAACTAAGAGGTTGATCATTCCACAGGATTAATAGCAGCAGCATTGAGGAGGACAGTTCTGCCATCAAATGGCCATGCCGGTAGGTTAACTAATGGGATATGTAACGGACATGTACCGATAACAAAACCAAACCACAACAACGGAAACAGGTTGAAACCTGCCAACGGTGCCTTGAATGGCATGTATACCAACGGCAACGGCGTATATGTCGACGGGAGTTGCTGATTGCATTTGCTGCTGACCTGTAGGACATTGACTCCAGTTGTCCTCGGTTACTCTGTACAGTTACTGAGTGGGTAGGTGTTTTAGCTTCTAAGGGGGACTTATCTCAAGCTTGAAACAAATTTTTGAGTCTAACAGCTTTTGTATGTGTCCAAATTGATAGGATGAGGGTGAAAAATTAAATTACTCTTTCAACCAAAGTGTCTTCTTTTCTGAGTGGCCATTGGCCCTAGAGAGAATGTACGCAGTCTTCTAGTTATATGCTGTGAACAATATTGAACTTGGAGATTGTTTTGTTTAATGATATTTTTTCACAAATGAAAATGATATATGAAGTTTTTAGTATCTGTTCATCCTAGAGAGAATGTACGCAGTCTTCTAGTCATAGTGGTCTTTTCTTCAGTTGTTTTGTAGGATGTACCTTCTACAAGGCATAAATGAACTCCAATTTATACGGATTTTTACAACTTAATATTTTATACTTGTAATAAAAGAGATTTTGACCCAATAGTTAGTTGGAGTAATAGGTATTCCCATTTTTATAGTTTAAGTTTGAGTTCGAGTCTTGATAGACACACTTTTGTTGAGATAATTTTATCCTCATTATGGGACTTCTTAGGCTCGAGCAAGAATTAATTTTTGTTTGGACTGTAAATTAGATGGTTGGGAGAATCCTTGTGATCATGCAGAAAAAAGAAAAAAAATATAGAAATAAAGAAAAAAAGCTTTTCACATGTCCTGTTTGGATTAAAAATTGGAAAACTTCTATAATCTTTAAATACTGTGTAAAAAATGTCTTAAACAATGAAAAGTAACAAAAAGCTCCCTAAAATTTTTAATTTTGTGCAAATATATGTTTTCCATTGAGAAAAAGTTTTTTTTTATAGGTTTTTCTAACTATTATTAATATAATAATAGTTAATTTTTAGTTTGAATCAATGTAAAAATGTAACAATAATTATAAAATTATAAAGAGTGTCGGGCTCTTATTCCACCAGAGCAAGAGTTAGAATCTTCTTGTCAATATGAAGGCTTTATTTGTTGAGTAATATGTAAATTTCTTTCGTAAATTTTTAAAGAGGTCGAAAGATATTCACTGACCTTAGTGGATTACTGGTACTTACCTCCATTTAAACATATCATTACAAAAACAAATTTAAATAAAAATCATAACAAAAGAGATTATTTACCCAAAATTAAAAAATTCAATGAGTGTTTACTTGACACATTTCAAAGTTCAAGTGATAGCCGTCAAGATTTGATAACTAGATCCTGAAATTGCATACTACAAAATGAAGTTACCCTTGCTTTTCTGCAAAATCTTGACTTGTGCACCTTGAATAGTTTACAACACAAAAATCCAAAGACGATTTTGTAGTGACAACTGTTCTAACATGTGTGACAATTTCCTTTCTCGAATTTAACAGTTACTACTATGCAAATCCAACCAAGCATATCCAATATCTTAGCTGTGTGGCTGTTACTACTTACTAGGATTGAGAAACCAAGTAATATTGTACTTTTCTTCCTGTCTTCCTATGTAATTTTGTCTTCTCATTCTTCCTATGTTTCCAGCGTGTAGTGAACCCCAAAGCTTAGAATATAACTTCATAGTTGCTGACAAATACTCATTCTGTGCCAACAAAGGTTAGCCTAGTTGGTAAAGAGTTGACTCATAACCCACAAGGTCGTGAGTTCGATTCCCATTGCCGATGTGAGGGCCTTGTTGGTAGGCGACCTGTAAGTACCTCTGTAAGCGCTCATAGAGCCTTGAGGCCTGCTCTGACCTTGGTGAGCCCCCGGGGCCCAACTCACCTAAACTTTTCTTGG
This sequence comes from Chamaecrista fasciculata, assembly GCA_003254925.1. NCBI lineage: Eukaryota > Viridiplantae > Streptophyta > Magnoliopsida > Fabales > Fabaceae > Chamaecrista > Chamaecrista fasciculata. The sequence goes on from QANZ01049214.1 coordinate 230,818, forward strand.
ATAAAAAAAAAAAAACTCATTCTGTGGTTTTATTATTTTCTCATACTTCATAGTAATTGATCAACATCTTAGGCTACCTACTATTCCATTTTAGAATCGTTACTTCTTGAGTTTATGTTAAGTCAAAAGCAAGATTAACATGGGTATAAGTAGTTATCAAGTTATTTCAAAATATTATCTTCTAGAGAAAAGAAAAGTTAAAAAAAGAGAAAAAATTAATGATTTAGTCCTCCAAAAATGATAAATTTTTCAATTTAATCCCCGAAAGAGTATAGCCTTTTCAATTTAGTCCCTAAAAGATGTAATTGCAATCAATTTGGTCTTTTAATAAAGATATTAATTTAAATTTAATGGAAACTACAATTTTCTAACATCAATCATTAAATGCAATGTCAATAAAATTTAGGATCACATCAAATTTGTCATTAAATTTTAATTAGTTAAAAGAATCAAAGTGAGAGTAATTATATCTTTCAGGGACTAAATCTTATTCCTTTATCTTTCAGAGATAAAATTGAAAAATTAATCATCTTTCGAGATTCATGAATTTACTTAAAGAGATGCATTGGCTTAGAAAGAGTTGTGAGAATAAGTTGTCACAAAAAACTAACAATTCAATGGGCATAATGATGAGGGATAGAGTTTTAAACACCATGATCCAAAACTCATTTTATACATTATCGCAGTTATCTTCAAGAAAAGAAAAATTATAGTCTCCAAAGTTCTAACTTCTAAGAGGAAACATTCCTCTACTATTAGAGCTAACTTTCCATATTAGTATATACTAATACATTCAGAATTACTTTATGCTCTCTGTTAATCTGAAGAACAAACTTGAATGCTACAATATCTATTGCAGGAAAGGAAAAGTTTTGCAGATTGACAACCATATTGAAAATATATGCAAAGAAAGATTTAATGAATTGGAGTATTTGAGATTTGAAGCCACCTATAATTTTAGCTTTGGAATATCAGAGGACTCGTCTCTGGCGGACTCAACAAACCAATTTAGCTGATTACTGTCAGAATCGATAGGGGATATGCATAAAATCTTCTTGTGATACTCCCGTAAGCTTTGCCGGTGGCCAATACTGACATACGTTATACCAGCCGCTCGAATCTTCCGGTACAGAAGAGCCTGTAAGCCATAGCCCAACAGAATGAACTTAAATGCTAAAAAACATATATTATCACATTTTGATTTGTAATGTTATCTTCTTTTAGCTTCCACCAGTATCTGCCCACAAGTAACAAGTATTACTTGTACAGTAAGTTAGATTACATAAAACTAAAAAATCATGTAATTTTGATGGGCAGGTTCACTAGGACGTGAAGAAAATGTGCTATTTCGCCCTATCGATAGTTCCTTAAAAGTTTAAGCGTTTTAATGTAAGTGATTTTTAACATAAGAGTAAACGTAGTCCTTGAATATGTTTCAAAATTGCAATTTAGTCCATGAATATTGGACATGTTTTTTTAGTCCATTGTTTTCCTACAAACATCAACTATTTAGTTCCGAATCCATGAAAACTAAATAATTGATGTTTTCAAGAAATCCAGGAATTAAAAAGTATATCTCTAATATCCAAAGACTAAATAGTAATTTTGGATAAATTTAAGAAGTGAAAAGTTAAATTTTTCTTAACCTAATATTAGACTAGCCTTTGCAAGTAAGAGATCAGAAGTTTGATCCTTGCTTCCCCCCGTTCTTCAAATTAAAATCAAGTTTCAGCATTAAGTATGATGAGGTGTTCTTTATCCACACTTAAAGCCCATAGGGTTTTATCTGAGGAGTGTTAGCGATTATTATGAGCTATCAATAGACATTTACTATAGCTTAAGCTTTTAAGCGGTTTTATGAGTATGACAATTATGAAGACATTCCAGGCATGCCAATGGAACTCAAAAGAATACTTAATAATGTTGGCTGTGATCATTTTGCCAGTGGAACCTAGGATCTACACAAACAAGTTTTTTGTTTTATTCTGAGAAAACTTATTTTTTTAGTCCTTAAATTTATCTCAAAATTATGATTTTATAATTGGATATTGAAAGTATACTTTTTGGTCTTTCTTTAAAAAAAAAAATATCAGCTATTAAGTCCCTATGGATAAATGTTTCACTAACTAGATAGTTGACATTTATAAAAAAATCAGTGATCAAATTTTTAATATCTAGCGACTAAATTATATTTTTAGGACAAATTCAGGGGCTGAAAAATAAGTTTTCTCTTCTATTTTTTTAACTTGTATGAGCATATGAATCATTGCATGGATTATTATAGTCCATGATTGAAGAATAAGAACTTGCATAGTATAATATATATGTCGGATAAACTTGGAATTGATGAATACCTCGTTGGCTTCATCAAGCGCACTTGTAGCTTCATCCAACAAAGCCAATTGTGGCATTGAAAGAAAAAGTCGCGCAAAAGCAAGGCGTTGTTGCTCTCCCAGAGAGAGAACACTAGACCATTCATGTGTTGAATCCAAGCTAAACCGAGATAATAGATACCCAAGGCTGACATCTTCCAAGACCTTTGTCAGCTCATCCGTTGTCGGCATAACAGACTTTTCATTCACCTTATCTGAGTTTTGTGATTTCATCAAGAAAGGCAGTATAGCTGCAGAACAAGTCAAAATACTTTACTTAGTAAAGCTGATATAACAGTCCTGCCAACCATTTACTTTGTCCTAATAAGATAATAGCAACTGAAGATCAGATAAAACTTTTTTTTAGTTTTCATTTTATAAGAATGATGAAGAGCATTTGACCATGTAACAAGCTTCACAAATAACTCTAAGTGCATTCCTGATATACCAATAGTACAATATGGTCAAAATAGATGTAGGCAAAGGAGAAAATAATGGGAAAAATTTTAGGTAAATTTCCTTATATATTTGCTACAAGGTTCTTCCAATTATAAACTTTGTTTATATACTCTCTTCTAGGATTCTAGGATTGGTTTTATAGAAGGGTGTCTTTGATACTTTCTCTCTACCATAATCGGTTATGCACAAAATCTTTGTCACTACAACAAAAATATAAGGAACTTTAAATAAGCTTAGTCCAAGATAATAAAACATAATCTGGTGGTGTAGAAAAGATATTAGACATCACATACTTCTTGCCTTTGTACTTTCTGATACAGGAACTGCATTGTCAGTCCATGTTGGATAAAGTAATTGTTGCCGAAGAGAGCCCAAAACCATGTAAGGCCTTTGAGGGAGGAAAAAAGTTCTGGATATTCTGTTTAAGGAATTTCCATGCAATTCAGATGCTTCATGAGCCTTGTTTACAATAGGAGCATTCTCTCCGTCTTTCACATAGTATGTAATTTTCCCGGTTCCAGTATTCCATAGACCAGCCAGAGCTCTTAACAAAGAAGTCTTGCCACTTCCACTCGGTCCCATAATCTATAAAAGATTGATGAAAATTCATTAATCACCCTTGTCAATATATTAATGCAAACTTTTTAGATGGATTACTTACCAACAAATTATCCTTTCCCCTTATCGCCAATGATAAGTTTCTAACAAGTGTAGCTTCACTTGGTGTCTTCAGAGTCAAATTTTCTATCTCCAGTAATGTCTCACATTTTTCTGGTGGTGTGGAACCATTAGATTCCAATACCGATGAACTCTCAAAGTTTTTGTACGTAATAACGATCTCTTCCAATGTATCAGAGAGAGATTTAGAGCTACTGCTATTGTCCAGAATATCATCAAATTCACCTGGATATATGTAAGATAAAGAAGTACTTGTCAATTCTATTCACTATATTCAAAATTATGTCTAACCAATCAAGCATCTCATTTCAGATTTCCAGCTCAGTATACGGCACGTTAACTCCTACCATGCAAACAACATTAGAGAGAAAAATAAATAAAATTCACATTAAGTAACAGATTAAGGGGAAGATTAGTATCGTGACCATACATATAACCATAGATGGAGTAGATAAATACTGTGAAGATTAGTATAACTAATTTCAGATCATATTATATATTGGTTAGCCTTGTCGACCAAGTACATGTTGCTCAAATGATATAAAAATAAGGACACTGGAAGGATGGCATACATATAAAGGGGCAATTATTATTATAATTATTATTTTTTGGTAAGCTATTATTATCTCAAATAATTTTAGTTCTTACCATATGGTCACTGAAATTCATAATAAAGAAGAAAAACAAACTTTTAAAATGTTTCTGACCTTTCTTAAGTGGGATTTCCATTTTTTGTCTACAGACACAAACAAAATGTGAAACTATCTTATAAATGGCTGTATATCATCGGCAGAGTTAAAATGTGTTTGCATACATCGGGTATCTACATCAGATCCTCAAAAATTAAAATGTACCAGAAAGAAATAAGGGGAAGATGCAGTACCTAACCGATTTATAACAGCAGAAAATGCACTTATAGCTTGAAACTGGTACACAATGAGGGAAAAGTCACCAAGGATGTGATTAAAAGCAGAGACCGACTGATTAATGACACCGAACTCAATTTTTCCAGAGAAATACATGGGAGCAACAACAGCAGCAGGAAGAATTTGAATGAGATAGCGGTATCCATTGGTGAAGAACTCCAGATTTCTAGAAGCTATCAACAACTCCTGTAAAAAAAGAATAATGCAAGTTGTGACATTCATAAATATATTCTCAGCTAAAGAATCTGTATCACCTAGCTTACAGCAATGAAGTCTCAATGAAGGAAAGGAAAAATGATTCTGCATAAGGTAGTCAATGGGAGTTCAAATAAAATTTGCATATCTATTATGTGGAAATACCAGCATGCATCACGTAGCACTATAGTAACAATAACAAATTGTAAGCGTTTTAATGGTAAAATAGAAAGAAGTAAACCCTGATATTTTTACTCCAACCAGTTCAAATTCTTTATTCCAAATGCTTAGGGTTAAAGCTTAACATCAAAATCCTGAGTACCAAACTGATCCTTCAACTAGAAAAAGGAAAACCTTGAGGATCAGCGACTCAATGAGGAATTGATTAGGTTCCATGTCAAAATTAGTATCTGATGGACATTCTAATGAGTAAAATCATTTCTCTTGCATGGTAAGTATTATTAATACCAGATTTGTTTTTTAATAGAAATCACTGATACCAATAATGAAATAATCCATTTTGACATTGTTTTTCAATCACATAGGCAATAATAGGAATGGTATACCTCTGGCCACAGAAGATAATGAAAAATTATAAATACGGATAATTTTGCAAATTTATGAAAGAGAAGTGCATGCATTATGCTATAAAAACTCAAGAAGCAAAGCAAGGTTTTACTCATAAAAAGACTAAAATGTCTTGTACAGAAATTATTGTAAAGAAAATGTACTCACAAAGAATAATATCTTACAGTTAGATTTTCAAAAGCATTTCTGAAGCGCTGAATAAGAAGTTGCATTTCACTTTCTTCACCACCATAGAAAGCAATTGATTCAGCATTTTCTCGAACTCGAACTAGCCCATAACGAAAATCTGCTTCTTTTTTCTCTTGCAAGAAATTTAAGTTCACCAATCCCTGTTGATGTCACAATTTACCAATAAATAAAAGAGCACCATGTCAAAACTCCACATTCTTTTGGTTGTTTTGTTAATCTACGGAGGTGAAAAATTTCCCCTGTATTTCAATCTATCACTTAAAAAAGATTTATTACCCTTCCAACAAAAACGCTGATAGCCGTCCCACCAAGGGAGTATGCAAGAAGAACAACGAAAAGTGGAGGATATATGCCATACAGAATGTTACTGAATGAGATCAAGTCTACAGCCGCATTAAAGAGTGTTAGGGAGAATGCAAGGGCTGTCCCGGTAAAAGAACTAAGATCATCGACAATTCGTTGATCTGGGTTATCGATGATTGATTGTGATTGAATTTTATAGAAAGTCTGATTTTTGAGATACCGTTCCATGTAATGGCTTGTCATCCAAGACCTCCACCTCAGGGATAGAGTTTCTCTTGCATAATCTCTAAGAACAAAAAACTGCAAACACAGTGATGAACAAGGTTAGAAACATCAATACAAGAATAAGCAAGGCACAACAACAAAGAAAAAGGGGAAAAAAAAGGGCAATGGATTGCTTATGTGTTATATTATATTACAACGCAAATTAAAAACTTCAGTATACAAATTTGTTAGACCAATACAGAACCTGTAATCAATGGCGGTTTCTGAAACAACTAAGAAAACTTGAGAGAAGAGAATCTTTATTACTTTATACTACTATGGTCATACAGTTCCTTTTTACCGTACTTTATTTCTAGGGAATAAAAATTTCAGTTTCTCGATATAAGAGCAAATAATTTATTCATTCAAAACTAATAGCAGATTACAAAAAAAATTAAGTATACTCCTTATAAAGCAGGAAACTAATGATTATATAAATCCTTATATGGCAAGCAAGGACTTGAAAAGATGACAGAATTTAACTATCATAGTTACATTGCATATACTTCTTTCTAATCATTGGAAGAACTAATTAAAGCAAAGTCTAGCAGAATTATACCTAAGAAAGTGAAGCAATATGCTCACCGGGATTCCGACAGCAAAGCCGCACAAGTAGTAAAGTAGTTGCGTAGTGAATTGCTCCTGGTCCTTGTCTTGCATAGAAGAAATTAACTATTTCAGTTACATGTTGCCACTTCATAGTTACTCAAGATCAAATAATAAAAGTAAACCAACAATTGGATCATAAAAAGTTTAAATTCTTATATTGTTTTGGTCCTTTCAAAATTAGTTAGTACACAAAATTGTCAAAGTAACAAACTCATTTCACATTGGTTCTTCTCATTTGACAAAATAACTAACATGCCATGAGTTTGTTATCCTTTTGGGCCTATCTTGAAAAGTTACTAATGTTGGGGGACTAAAATGACATAGTTAGTTTCCTCAATACTTAATCACCTACCAAGTACAGGCATTCGCAATTATAATGATCATGAAAATGAGAAATTCAGTTAACTTACTAGCAAGTGCATTATAGAAGTCTCGCCCAAGGAAACTGAAGCCTACACTGATTCCGGTGGTAGCTAAAGTCAGAACAAAAACACCAGCAAGCTGTAATCTAGCTGGAACTTTGTCATCTGAAGACCAATAAGGAGCTGCCACTTTCCAAAACCTTCTAAAAAGTGTTTGCAAATCCTGACCATTATTCTGCTGCTGCTGTTGCTGCACTTTCAACACATTCTCCCACTTCTTAACTCTATTCTCAATCAATTCAATTACAAATCACAAAGCACCAAGAATAAAATTGCACTATTTAAATGTCTTCTAAATTGTAGGCGTTTCAGTCCCAATAATTTTCCTCAAACAAGTGACATATATGACCAGACCTAACAGAATGCTTACATGGCCGTCATAATCTAAAAGTAGCCATGCAATGGACTTTGTGTGTAATAAGTATGGTCACTATATAATTATTCTGTTAGGCGAATTTCCAGTTAAACACTTAAAACTCACAGCCAGTTTAACAAATAGAATGATGATTGATGAAAGAGCAAATATATAAATTGATCCTTAAAAGATACACGAGTTAATGTCTTAATTGTTTGAAAGTCTAGTAAGTAAACTAAACTTATCTGGGTCTGGTGGCAATGGACTTAGGGACTAAGTTATATTATCTGTGATTTTCAACAACTAAAGTGTATAAACTTAACTTTCAGGAATGGAATTGTAAACTTTTATATATTTCAGGCATCAAATTGTATGTTTACTGAACACTGTAATTAACTCAAAAAGTAGCAAGAACAGAAGAAAACCTTATCTGGGTCTGGCGGCAATGGTAAAGGCGATGTTGAAGACGAAGAAGAAGAGGAACATCTGATGATGTTGTTCCAATTCCTCCTGCTGCGAGGCTTGTTTGTAACAACAGTATTCAAAATGGGCACTTCAGAAAATGGAGTGAAAGCACGAAACCGAACATGAAAATGAAGACGATGGTAGAATGGAGTGGTGGGTTTACAAGCGAAGGCGCAAGAAAGTGGGTGAGGTTGTTGAGTATGCAAAATCATTTTTTGATTTTCGTTTCTTTCTGGGATTTCTTATTTTTGGTCCAAAGCAAAAGCTAAGCTATATATATATATACATACATACATCATCGTTTCTTTCTTCACCTGAGTATCTATCTAATTCTAATCAAAGCATTTTTCTCATCCTCCTCTTCTGTTAAGAAAACAACTTTCAATAAATTGATTTCTAGTTTTTTTGTGGGTTGCGGTGAGTTTGCTCTGTGAAGACGAAAATTTGGGAGCCACATAGATTATTGAAGAATTATCCGTACGGTAGAATTGCTTGCGATCCACAATCTGCCACGTAAGGTGGGAATAATAATAATAATAATAATAATAATAATAATAATAATAATATAGGATAAATTACACTTTGGTACCCTGTTCTTTCAAAAGTGACACTATGTAACCCTGTTCTTTGCACCATTAACATTTTGGTATCATTTTCTTTCAAAAGTGACATCTTGATATCATGTTATTTGCATCGTTAACACTTTGGTACCATAAAAAAGATAGAGCAGGGTAACAAATCGTGAAAGAATAAGATACCAAAGTGAAATTAGTCCATAAAATAGGGTACAAAAATGTTAACGGTGCAAAGAACAGAATACCAAAGTATCACTTTTGAAAGAACATGGTACCAAAGTAAAATCAGTTCATAAAACATGGTACCAAAGTGTAATTTATCTTTGGGGTAAGTTGCGATCTAGCAATTCATCTTCTTTTTTGCATTTTTAGCAACCGGACTGGTCATTAACCCGGTGAAAGGCTCGGGTCACTGGTTCAATGGTTCAACCGCTGGGTCACTGGTTCAAACGGTTGAGCCGTTTACTTAAAAAATACATTTTTAAATATACATATTCATTAAATACACATTAATATCTTACAATAATTTAAATATAAAGTAAAAATTAAACACTTTAGTACCTTTTAGAGTTATTTTGCAATTTTAACCATAACAAGTTTTGTAAAAATTACATATTGACCCCAATTTTTTTTTAAAGTTTTCATTTTAGTCCCTAGATAATATGTATCGAGGGACTAATTTGTAATTTTTTGAACATTTTTTAGGGTCAATATGTAATTTTTCAAACTTTGACGGGTCAAACCGGTTCACGGTTCACCGGTCTATCGGTTCAACCACCGGTAACTGGCCGGGTCAACTGCATAAACGGTATTTTTTTTTTCCGGACCGGTCTGGTGTTCGGTTTACCGGTTGAACCGCCCGGTCCGGTCCGGTTTTTTATACTATGATTTTTGGTCATATATCTTTCCCTAAAGTTTCACTCCATGGTCCCAAAGATTGAATGTGACCATTTCTTTCTCGTTTCAAGTCTGATTATAACGAGTTTGAAGATACATGTTGCTCTTGGCGAATCGTTTCTTTGTCCAGTTTGAGCTATAAGCAGACAAGGTTAAATTGAATTCTAAAAAGTGGGTCGCTCGTTTCATAGTCAAACGAGCAAAATTGATCATAACTCTCTCGTTTCAAGTCCGATTGCGACGAGTTCGGAGCTACAGGTTAAATTGGTCCCGAAAGTAATTTTCCATAATTTTTTAATTTTTGGTTATAGAATCACTTTCAGGTCCAATTTAACTTCATTTGTTGAGGATCCCAACTGGACAAATTAACTATTCGTTAAGAGTAACACATGACTCTAGACTCATCACGAGTTTTATGACCAACTTTTTTTTTTTTACTATGAAACAAGTGACCTACTTTTGGAGCCTAATTTGACCTTGTTTGTTGAAATTTCAACCGGATACATAAACTATTCGTTAAGACCAATTCTGGCTTTGAACTTGTTGTAGTTAGACTTAATACGAGATAGATATGACCATATTTAGTTGTTGAGATCAAAGAGTGAAATTTTTTGAAGAAAATATAGGATCAAAATCACAAGATAAAAGATTAGTAGGGCTGTTCAAATCCAATCCAATCCAAACTCAACCGATCAATCCAATCCAAACCGATCAAAATCGACCAAAACCAATCATCTAATTGGTTGAATTGGATTGAAAATGATGAAAACCGATTAGTTCGGTTCGGATGGTTTTGAAAACCAAAAACCGACCGAACCAAACCGAACTATATTAATAATTTAATTAAATATTATTTATATTATATTAAATAAAAAACATCCCTATCTCTGAACTTAATTTCTTCATTTTTTTATTTTCCCTTATTTAGTCGTCCCTCCCACTCAAATTTAGTCACTTTTTATTTCACAATTCATAATTTTACACTTCATCCTTCCTTCATCACTTCATCTTCAATCTTTATCCTTCATCACAATTTACAGTTTCTAATCTTTTCTTATATTTTCTAGATTTTTATATATTTTGTATTTTTTAGATTTTTAACTTAATGAATATATAGAAAACCGATTAACCGATCCAATCCAAACCGATTAAAGTCGGTTTGGATTGGTTCGGTTGACCTAAAATGACTGGATTGATTGGATGGCTTTAGTTGTCATCCAATTTGTTCGGTTCGGTTGAAAAAAAATGTCAAAACCGATCCAAACCGAAGTTTGAACACCCCTAAAGATTAGGTTGTAATTCATCCTAAAAATGAAAGACCAAAATTACAGTTTGGCCTAAATAATAATAGTGTGTGTGTTTTTCCATAAAGCTTCCTTTTTTGAATTTCTAATATGGATTTAAGCATTAGTGTCATTTTATCAGAAGTAACTAAGTAATAACCTTTAGTTTTGACTATTCCACAGATTCAGCAACAGTCTAACAACTCTAAAAGTGATTCTTAGGAATGATAGAGTGTTACTGTGAGAGATGAGATATGAAAGGCGAGAGAAACTGAACATAGAAAATAGTTTAATGTCTAAGATTTTTTTTATTTATGTTTTCTATAAAAACTTTATGCATTTATTAATGTGGAATTTTAAATGCTAAGTTTGCTTATGTTGTTGGCCTTGCTCTTCATGGAGAAAATGGATGATGGCAGAAAGAGAACAAGGTATTTTGTTACCTACCACTCAAGAATTGAAAGTTTCTTCGAGAAATTAAAAAATTACACACATATATATATATATACTAGAGCCTTTGCGTGCCCTAACGGACACGCAAATATGTATGTAAAATAAATGAGGGACTAAATCGTTAACTCAGTAAAAAAGAAGGGATCAAATAATAATTTTTCTCTTATTATTAATTTTGTACTATAGTTTTAAAATGTGGACGACTAGAAAAGGGTGGAGCCATATAATATAAGATATATAAGAGTGTGTGGGTGTGTGACTTAATTTTATGCACCACTTTTAATTTTGATAGGGATATCAGTTCTGGAGTCGAGCAGACTCAAATGGCTACTTCACAATTAAGAATGTTGTACCTGGGGAGTGGGGACTATAACTTGTATGCATGGGTTCCTGGATTTATTGGTGATTATACATATAATGCTATAATTAGTATCAAATCAGGTATATACAAGATATAATATATATATATATATATAAGATATAGTCCTCCAAGAAATGGTTCTACCATTTGGTAGATTGTTGTCCTAACAAGTTATGTATGACTAACGCTCTGGATTTTTACCAAGAAGTTATGTATGACTATCTTCGTCTAGAAAGGCCACCTAGTACTAGTACTCCCAGAAATTTGTGTCTCTCCTTCTAGTGCTTAATATAAATAAATGATTTCTTAGCTACAGATCGAACATAAATTCATTCATATAGTCGTTTTAATCTTCATATATATAAAAAATAAACATATAATTTAGTCCCTAAATAGTACACGAGTTTTAAAAGTCATATATAGAGATAATAATATTAACTAATTTGCGAAAATTAGATCCTCTAGAATTCTTTGTATTTGAGCTATTTTTAACCGTCCGATTTCCTACTTGCCGTTGAGATCTTCACATGTGGTGAGCTCATTTAACAAAACGCACGGTTTCATGGTTTTTGTTTGCTAGGCAATCCTAAACAGAAGATTGCAGAAAGCATCTGATTACATAGAATCCGAGTCCCTAATTTGCAAGAACAAAAAACTTTAAATATATTCTCATGACTTGTTAGAGATCAAAAAAATAAAAATTAAATTTTTAGATATTGAATTATGAACTCATATATTTAGGGACTAATTTTATATGTTTATTTATAAATATATAGTAGTGCAATAGGTGGCGTGGAAGATCAAATATTCATCAAAATTTCCTTAATTCCATTACCAATCAAAACAAAAAGAACAACTGGATTCTGTAGTCGCTAAATCTCTTGATGTACGTACATTTTTGAATTTTTGTGGGATAGAAGATATTCATTCTCAGATCGATGTTGAATATATATAAGAATTGATTTCAACATATATAAAACTGATTATCTTATTGCACGAGAATGAGTACATCAGACAAATTATGTATTTGTTCCAAAAGCACAAAACTGCGCGCCTAATTAACAAACTTCGACCTCATTACATGGTACATGTATTTATTAATTTATGAAAAAATAAAAGGATATGTATATCTAAAAATAACATTGTCACTCATAAGTCATAAACAAAAGCAAACCATTGTAATAAGTTGAGTAAATCGATACAAACACTAAGAAACTCTCTCAATGTTATTTTCTTTTATAGATGAGATCACTCTATGTCCATTGAAATAGAAGTTAACTAAGAGGTTGGCTTCAACGTGTTGCCAATGTCAATGACAAAGCGATACTTGACATCAGCTTTGAGAAGGCGCTCCATTGCAGTGTTGACATAATCCATGGAAATAACTTCAATCTCTGGTTTTACATTGTGTTTGGCAGCAAAATCTATCATTTCTTGTGTCTCCTTCATCCCCCCAATGCCACTCCCTGCTACTATCTTTCTTCCTGCACCCATTTTATTAATTAATTGTACGTTGGAATCACACAACTTGTTTAATTAGTTGTTTTTAAGCTTCAATAATTAGTTCAATGTATATATATATATATCCAATAATTGCATTGCAGCAAATATATATAATCAAGCTAGCTAGATATGATCATATTAATCAATTAAACGTACCCGAGAGTAAAGGGAAGGCAGGCAGCTCGAGAGGCTCTGCAGGTACTCCAACCAATACAAGTTTGCCATTAGTCTTCAACAGACCAATCAAAGGCAACAGGGGATGCAGTGCAGAGACTGTGTCAATGATGCCATCCATGCTGCCCATTGCACCCTGCATCTGATGTTGGTCACGGCTAACCACAAAGGAATCAGCTCCCAAATATTGAATGGCTTCATTCTTCTTGTGAGGAGAAGTACTGATGACAGTGACCTTAGCCCCAAGAGCTTTAGCAAACTTGACAGCCATATGGCCAAGCCCACCAAGACCCACCACACCAATGTGAAGGCCAGGCTTGTCTAGACCAAAATATCTGAGAGGGCTATACACAGTGATGCCAGCACAAAGCAGAGGAGCTGCAGCATCAAGAGGCAATTCTTCTGGAATGCGGACCGCAAAGTGCTGGTCCACAACCATGGAGTCAGAGTAGCCTCCGTATGTGATGCTGCCATCAACATCCTTACCACTGTAAGTTAGAATCAACTGTGAGCAATAGTTCTCTAGATTGTCAGAACAATTCTGACACGAGTGGCAGGACCCCACAATGCATCCAACACCAACCTTGTCACCCACTTTGAACTTCTCTACCTTGTTTCCTACTTCTGTTACTATGCCAGCAATCTCATGCCTGTATATATGATATAGGTGCAGTTAGTTAATTAGGATCCTTACTTATTAGGACCAATTAGAAACAAAAGAATTTCATTCATTTTCAACCTTGAGAAGAGAGAGGTTAAGAACGTACCCAGGTACTAGTGGATAGACGGAGGTGCCCCATTCATTTTTTAGCATGTGAAGATCAGAGTGACATATTCCACAATATAACACTTTAAATCTCACATCTTTTTCTCTAGTTTCCCTGATGACACAGAATTATTATAATGGATGAATATATATAAATGATCGATCTATATAAATAAATGACATGAATATATATAATATATAATGGATAGAATAAATAATTGTAAGAACCTTCGAGAGAAAGTGAAAGGGGAGAGTATGCCAGATGTGTCCCTGGCTGCCCATCCAAAGGCCTTCCTGGGATGCTCAAACTCAGGCGGTGTCTGTGATGATGCCATTTTTTGATGTGTAATTATGTTGTTGTTGTGGTTGTAGTATTTGTAGACAATAAATGGAATCACAATTAAGTAGGGGAATTTCACGGAGCGAGAGATGGAATCGCTAAGAGAGAAAGCAGATGGAGGAATTAAGGGAATTAATGAAGATATGTGATGGAATCACAATTAAGTATGGAAGTATTTATAAGTTTTGGGTGGGACTGTGTTCTTCTCTTCACTATTCATTGTGTTGACGTATTTGATGACTCTCGTCTCACGTCACTGGAATCATTAAAATTTATAAATGGTACTTGCTTGATTGGCACCACAACTCACAATTGAATTCTGCTCCAAGTCAAATACTCTGTTTGCAGCCGACAACATAGTATATATATGAGGAGTTACTAATTACTAGTATGAAGCATGGACTTTTATTTAACCACATCGAACATGAATTTATTTGTTAACAGTTGACTTTAACAAATATTAAATGATAGAACAAGTTTCGTAATTTTTCTATCAAACCAGTTTTTTTTTTTGGCCAACCTATCAAACCAGTTACAATGTGATAATTGGTAAAATTAAAATTTTCACAATATTTTTAAAATAAAAAATTATTATTGACTATTATATTGTAAATGAATAAAAATCTTGATTTTGATAAATTATATAATTATTATAATAACTTTTTAATATACACCCCATCTTCCAAAAATGTCACTAATTTGTGATTATTAATTTACTACTATCAAACATCAAATTCAATAATATTTCAGACCTTTTCTTTTTTTTTTTTGGCCTGACAGACCTTTTCTTTTGGAAGAGTAACAAAACTTCTTAAATTTTGAAATAGACACCTTGATCGTAACAATAATAATATCAAAAGGCTTTTTATTGAAAGTACATAAGAAGTATTTTAAATTTACTTGATTATTTGCAAAATTAAAACTACAAAAAAGAAAAAATATATATCACAATGATTATATGGTAACAGAATGTATATGAAGGTGAACATCACTTTAAACAACATAAAAGCAAGGAGTAAATCTTAGAACTACAATTTGTGAGAACTAAATATGTGAGAATTAAATGTTGACTACAATATGTGTGAGAATTAAATATGTGAGAACTACAATTTTAGTCCCTGAATCTTAGAACTACAATTTGTAGTCTCTGATTTTAATCACAAATGTTGACTATTTAGCCATGTGTGAGAACTAAATAGTTGGTATTTGTAAAAAAAGACCAGAAACCAAAAAGTATATCTCTAATCCCATGAATTAAATCGATTTTTTTTTTAACAAATTTAAAGACTAAAAACAATCTGACTTTGTTTCAAATTGGATAACCTATAATATAGACCAAGAACAATGAGAGATCTAATAAGGGACACCACAGAAAGGCAAATGAAAATTAAAATAATATTCTAATACAAGAACCACAATAATTCAGATTCATCTTCTACCCTGAACTCTCTCACTTGTTAGAAGTAGTTACAGAGCACCAAGTGTATCATATTGCCCAGAGGAGAATTGCATTTTGCAAGTTAACAACAGTCAGTTAAAGGAAGAATAGATAATAGATTTTTAAACCAAGCATGATTCAGATCAGATGATGATATGAATTAATTAACAAACATGACTCAAACCAGTAGGACTCAGAAAGGACTTAAACTAGATTTTTCATGGTAGATCTCTCATTGGTGTTCTTGATCATCAGTGTCTTTTGCTTCACCTGTTCCATGTGCCTTCTCCATAACTTCTCCAGGAGGTGGGTGGTCAAACTTGCAGGTTGCCCCAAACTTGCAAGTGCCAGTTTTCAAATAATATGGACAGATCACGGAACCCTGTCAAGTTGTATCATTACATATATGTTATATTTGGCTGCTTTCTGAAAAAAAAAGAGTGAACCTACTTTTTAGTCCTTAAATTTGTCCCACAAATATTGATTTAGTCCCTGAATATTGAAAATACACTTTTTGGTCCTTCACTTTTTTATAAACATCAACTATTTAGTCTCTACAAATAATGTTTCACAGTTCCAGGGACCAAAAAAATATATTTTTAGTATCCAGTGATTAAATTTTAGTTTTGAGAAAAATTCAGGGACTAAAAAGTATATATATATTTATAAAAATCAGACTTTTGATGTCAAATTATTAAAAATGAGATATCTCGAAGAAATATGAAATTCGAAGCCAATTACTACTTTGTATTCTGAATGAGGATTTTTTCCAAAAGAAAACTAATTTTTCTGCTTCTGATTATTAGAGGAAAATTTCTAAATACTTTCTGTTGCAACAGAAAAATAGATACTACAATCATTTAACGATTTAAAAGCAGTTTATGTCTTTGACTAGACACAAAAGACCAAACAAATCAGTATTGTTTATGAATCTTGTTCTCTTCTACAGCAAGGCAAGGCCAACGCCAAAAAGATATCTCAACTACATCATGGTTCCTTTATTGTTGTAAAAAACAGGAGACTATTTAAATCCTCTACAAAAGGACTATAAGTAACTTAAATAGCATTATTCCATGTGACTTCTGAAATCTGAAACAATTGAATCTTCAAACTTAATCTCATCAATCTCGGAGAAGGACTAGCAGTTTTGTGATTATCCTTTTAAACAAAGTTATTCTGAGGATACTATGGAAAATTAGAAATGAGGCAAGAATTCATACAAATGCATGCTAAGAAGTAAGAAGAAAAGCTATTGCCCTAGTTAAAGGTCAGAAAAAAGAAAAAAAAAAAAAAAACCTTNAAAAAAAAAAAAAAAAAAACCTTTAGTGTCTGAGCACAATTTGAAGAGTTGCATTGTATCTGATATCGACAAGCAGCATGTTTATGTTAAAACTTTTACCTCTCTCCTTGGTAATCCAGCAAGAGTGAGTTTAACAGCTTGTTGTGCAGCAAAACTTGACAGTGATGGCGCTGAGCGGTCAATGGGGTGATGGAACCTGCATCTTTCCCCAAATTTACAATCTCCAGTCTTCATATAGAACTACAAAATTGAAGACCATAATATAAAAAGGTTAATGGACATTAACTCATTATTTGAGAAAAAAATTAAAATGGAAAGAACGAGAGGCAAAACCAATAAGGAAGGGAAATGGGGAAATATAGAACATGAGTTTTGTTCTCTCTTGGTTAAGATGTCATATAAATGGGAGAAAAGAAAATGAAATAAAATTTGAAAGTTTCATGCTCACTGGAGTTAAAAACTAAAGATCAAAATCCAATAAGACTGGCATATAAGAAATGTACTTACGTCACATTCTATCTCTCCAGGTCGTTGAGGATAGACTGCTTGTCCTATTCCCATCTGGGACAGTAAAACAATTCGCATGCATCAACTTTTGAGTGATTTTATAACCATAATAATATCTCATTAAAACCGAAGTATCTCCAGAATTGAAGAACAATCTATACTTTCTCCAGTAAGTAATAATGGAGAAAATGACACTATCAAGGAGTGAATCACAATCAGAAAATGAGGATGACAGGCAGCAAAGATTTAAATAGGTTACATCCAATAAACAAAATTATGTATTACAGCCACAAAATAACCACAGTTAATTTCTTGATATTTAGATAGAACAATAATACATCATACGTCATGCAAACAGATAATTTTGCTTCTGCACTATCTTCAATTTTAGAGTGTAAGGAGAAAAATGAAGAATAGGATCACCACTAGTAATGCTAATTCATTTAAATTATGATACGCAGACACTACATCCCAGGTTCTTGTACTGACTTCCTGTATTGGAAAATAAACATATTATCCAAGAGACTCCAGGCTATGCCAAAGTCAACTTTGTCCTATTTGCAAGCTATAACTAGATTGATATGAGAGACATAACATCCAAAAAATAGAAGCATATCCATGCTTTATAAATAGCAAACATCTTAACAAGAATTCAGCTGCACTTTTAGACCCAATTTCCAGCCCATATTTTACAGCTTTTTATAAGCATGGCTTTCTAAAAAGTTATATTATATTATATTATGACCCCAGCTCCCGGTCCCTATACTGTATAAGCCTTTTATTTTAACGTTTTGTTTAAACATGCCTGGGAAAATACAAGAATCAGTACAATAACAACTTCCAAATTACCGTTGCATTTGACAATTGATAAATTGATGCAGCTGGATTAACAATTCCCATGTTAAGATTAGCTCCAAACGCAGCAGCTGATGGATTAATTACTGCACCAAATTTAAAGTTATATAACATGGAAGTTCATAAAACATAGAGATTATTGACAACCAACATTGCAAACATACCACTCCAGTCAGGATGATTGTAACGGCATGTAGCACCATATTTGCAACTGAATCATATGAATGAAGAAAATTAAGGACCTTTAATCCATTAAAATTTTATACTTCTACTAAATTCCCAGGAAGAGATAATTTACCTGCCAGTTTTCATATAGAATGGACAATCCACTTGACCCTGTCAGAAGAATTTTGTACAAAATTTTTCAATAGATGAAGCCAATAAAGTAGTAAATGTGTAAAACGTGCACTTGACAGATATCCTTAGATATAAAGTGTTATAAACAAACACAAATTGAAGATAATTTTATGTTTTTTCAACTTTAGTTATGTATGAGCACGGATTGAAACACAGCAAAAGCTTTTAATATTAAGAAGCACAACCGACAGGATCAATCCATTCAAGCAACTTGGAAACCACATTTTCCGATACAGCCATTATTTAGTCTCACAAGTAACTATTAGTTTTTAACAAGCCCAGGCAGCATATCATCAAAGAATAGTGGATTTAGAATGAAAAAATTATATGATAATTGATAACTCATCATAATCATTTTTCTTCTTTTGGATATGTTTTCATCCGTTCATTTCACCACCAGAGATTCAATACCAACATAGATAAGTACCACTCTTATAGGAAGCCCTTTGCTATTCTGGAACATTGAAGAGTATAGAGGATCAGAATATTGTGTATCTACTGTTGCCCAATCGGTCTTGGCAGTAAATTGGCTCTGATCAAGAGCAGCAATCTGTTCTTCAGACAGCTGAATCTGGATGTCTCTCGGGTGATTGAATTTACAAGTAACACCAAATTTACATCTACCCGTTTTCATGTAGAACTACATAAATACAAAATACAGTAAGCCACAGATCATTCATGTCTCAAGTTAAGGTAATAGATAAATATCTAACCGCACACGGGGGCTCAGAAGGCCTTTCAGGTAAGGCAGAAACATCAGCATTTTCAAACAAATCCTTTGGATGATTAAACTTGCACCTCAAACCAAATTTGCATCTTTGAGTTTTTAGAAAGTACTGCAACATATCAAACCCGCAATAAATCAAAAACGATCATATGCATCTGAAGAAAGAGAAAATAAATACAAGCTAATTCTACTCACAGGACAATCTGGTGCTCCTGGTCTCTCAGGCAGAGTCTCAGCTGTAGCAGTTGGCACCTAAGTGACATACAAATCAAAGATACCGCATCATGGAAACTAGTAAATTAATGTTTAGGAATTAAATTTTCTACATGATTATGTTTCACCTTGCTTAATTAAAACCCATTGCAAACAATGATGAAAAGATTAAAAAAAGAATAATAGTATAAGCAAATGGCATATATAGATCAAGTCATGGACGGCACGCAAACAAAACAGATTATGTAGTGTATAATGCATCCCAATATTTTCTAAATGTATATCTCTTGATAATTCATGATCAACTTCCTTTCCTAGTATCCTACCCTCAGGGGAAGTCGAATCTCCACTGCCTCCTTGAAAGAGAGATGTCCTAAACCACTAGACGATGGAGGCATACTTGCCTGACCGCCATTATACTATGTCCATACTCCTCCCTCAGACTACATGAGAAATACTAATAGGAAAAAACTCATTGGCCACTTACTGCTCAAATCATCCTTTTTTTTTTGTTTTCAGGTAAACAAATCATACTCTTACAGTCAAGAAGTTGACAAAATTCTCTGTTAGATGTACCACTTTCCAATTTATTTAGTAGCTTGCATCAAACCATGAAAATAACATGCTTGTGGACACAACATATTAAAATAAATGCAAATAACTTTGCTTAGAAATGCAGATTTGCGTTAAGTAATTAAATTTTATTGGAAAACAGTCACGCATGCTGAATAGGTATAGATTCCTGGGATTCAGCCCTTGTCTACACTCGCAACAGACCATATATGAGTGGCCTTTAAATTACTTGAACAAGAACAGGAAAAAACTGATGTTACATGGGGAAAGGAAAAATCATAAGGAAGTTTACTAGTCATCCTAACACAAGACAAAATGAGGATATATGCTCCCACATATGGGTCACAATATTGTCAAGTTGCAAGACACGGAAACAGAGAAGAATTAACGCAGAAGTTCTATCAATGTGGGAAGTCACAAATGCATAAAGCATGACACACACAGCAAGGACATTATTTCTATTCAAAATGTCCATGCAATAACTGAACTCAATAAAGAATTTCATTACATATGACTTCGTCACAGATTCAACAAATTGTCAGAACTACTAACTCAGTAGTTCTCCAACAGTAAGTCAGTAACTATATTTCAATATGCTCACCAGAATGATAAGAAACACAGGGTAATACCCTCATCCTAGCCAAAACCTGGAAGATACTCCTAAAATTTTTTACTTACATCACCATCTTTGACATTATACGACAATAAGCAAGAAACACCACATAGGCAGCGATAAGGCGAAACCCCATCAACCCTGAGCAAAGTTTACTACCAAATTCTTTGAAGCAGATGTTAAGTTATTCAACTGAGAGAACGTTTAGAGATGAAGATGCCAAAATCAACTCTCTATATTATTACTCCGTCAATATTATATTGAGAAGCACCAACTAACTTATGTATAATTACTAGCCCTCTACTGAGTCATATCCAAAGCCACCGACATACCTTCTGCTTTAGGACCACCAAATCTAAAACCAAGACTATACAGAGAAGAAATTTAAAATAATTAAGAACAATAATTTTGAACTTCAAAAAGTAATTTATGCTACACAGATAAATATCATACAAATAACTTTTTACAACCATAGAAACATACATAGTGTTGCACCTAACTGGTAAGATATGGACTTGGTTAAACTAGTATATAGCCGGTATAAATATTCATTATGTATGTTCAGCTTGTTTCTCTGAATATAGTATACAATACAAGTCATTTTGCAATATAAAATAATACACGTACTATATAAGATAAAAAAAATATATATCATAGACATAGAAATGGCAATAAACGGTCACCTCTTTCCAATCTGGGATTCCACCCTCAGGAACCCAAATAGGATGGTCATATATGCAGGTATCTCCAAATTTACAGGTTCTTGTGAGCATATAGTGGGCACAATCCTTCTCTCCTGGCCTCTGCGGATATATAGGCAAATTGCTTGTGTTCTCGTATCTAGGGCGCTTTGTATATGAGCTTGTAGAATACCAAGCTTCACTTTGCCCAATTGTGTTATGGGCATGCAAAACAGTTGGATAATAGAACGCTATAGTAATTAATAGAAGAATATATATAAAAAAACAACAAAATATATGTATTACTAGATAATTTTGACTTAGAAAGTAATTTTGAATTAAGGGCATACGTTTAGCAAATATGTAGAATAAATTTTATAGAAAAAATTAGATGAACTCTATTGAGGTTACAAATAGTACAGCCACTGAATGAATTAAGGCTCTCAATATGTCTACTAAATTATATGAAAATAATTTCAATATCCACAGCTCACAGCACATTTAGTAAAATATATATAATAGCAAACCTTTGTACTCTTTGACATCAGAAACTCAAATTGACTTCATCGGTATGTAGTCAGCCAGTTACATCAGCACTGACAGATCAATACCACTAAATTTATTTAGTCGTGATTCATTCATTTACAACACTAACAACCGCTTTGCTTTGAACGCTTTCCCCAAAAATACCCAAATCCCACAATGTCCCATGCCACTAGAACTAATTACTTTGAAGACCACCACTTCCTATTCATTACAGTATTTTGACAATAGCAAGGTGTAAGAAATCAACGAAAACCATGTTAGGGGTATTCTAGGCGCATCATACATTCATATGAAATTAAGGTTAAACTAGAAAGTTGAACTGACAAAGACTAACTACGACAAAAGTCATCTAGAGTTTATTTGGCCAAGTGTAGGGAAAGAATTATGTTTTGATAACAAAACTGGATTTCTAGTAAAACATCTTTTCCCCTTTTGTAGTTTGTTATTTCTGTTAAAAATGCATATGCAATGACAGAAACAATGCGTTCATAGATGTTCACTTCATTTAGCTTGTTAGACAACTTACTAATTGTTCAAACTCACAAAAAACTTGATTAATTACAACGCATTCTTTGAGCATTACATATATAGCATTGTTTAGGGCAAGGAATAGAACACCTTCCAAATGAATTTGTCATTCCTAAGAATGTATTGAATAGACAGACTATACAAGCTCAAGCAAGTTGGTTACAAGAGAAGACAATCATCCATCTTCTTTATCGAAATGAATTTGCCATTCTGACCCATAACCATGGAAAAACCTAATGCATTGTTGTAAAGCAAAACCAATGATGCGGCAACCCACCCATTAATAATTATCAGATTATCAATACTAAGAAAATCCAACTCAATAGCCCCAAAGAAGGAGTAAAGCATCAAATCATTATCCATTAACTTCAAACCAACCATCAGATTCAAAACAACCATTCAAGCTCTCATACAAGATTTCACCACTACATTAACTTTTCTTTCAAGAAATACTATTTTCCCACTCAAAAAACTGCAAAGGAATCCAAGAACCCACCGCACGGAAGCAACCAATAAAGAGAATGAAAAAAAAAAAGTTCACTAAACTAACCATCGGAAGCGCGTTTTATGCTGCTCACAGTGGGGTCGGCAGCATTCGCAGCAGCGGCGGCGGCGGCGGCCATAGCAGCAGGCCACGAAGCTTGAGATAGCAAATGAGTAGCGGTGGATGATGCCGGTCCGACGGCGGCGGAGGAGATTCTGGTGGTGACACCTGGTGGTCCAATGTCAGTGTCCGAAGCCGCATAAGAGGAATACAAGAGAGACGAGTCTTTCCGCTGAGGATAATACATATCGGCGGCGGCTAGGTATCGGCCGGAGGAAATGCTAGCGGCGGCGACGGCGGCCGCAACGGAAGAAGGGGAAGAAGGAGAGGTTCCTCCGTATGTAGGGCTACTACTATAGCCGTAGTGATAGAGCTGATTTGCCATAAAAAAAGAAAATCGAATCTTTATATATTCACTGAATTTTTTTTTTTTACTTTTTTTACTTTTCTTCTTTTAATTTTTTATTTATTTTATACTGACAGTGAGATTGCAGCTTAAGCCTTTTTCTATCAGTCGTAGGCTATGAAGCATGGACACTGACACGGACACGGGACACGACACGGACACGGACACAGCGACACGTCAAACTCTCAAAATTACGCGACACGACACGGCATATATTTATATATATAAATAATTAAATATTCATAATTTTTAATGAAAAAATTAAAAATTACAATTTTTATTCATAATATATGTCATATCTATTATTATTTTCTCTTACATATCATGTTAAAGTTACAAAAAATTGATTTATATTCTAAAATTTATGGATATGTGTCGTGTCGGTGTCATACGAGTGTCGGACACTGACACGTGTCTGACACGGCGACACGCCTTCAAAATGAAGTGTCCATGCTTCCTAGGTCGTAGGTGATGGAAAATTGGAAACATCATTGATTTTTTTTCATTAATGACAATTATTGAATTAAAAAAAAAAGGAATTATTTTATTGTATGAAAATGATTTTAGAAAAATATTTAAACTATAACAAAAAGTCAATATAACTGTAACTAACTCATCAAATCATCATTTTGATTGGTTGAATAAAAAATTATAAAATAATGTGCATTTAAGATTTCTGCAAATATATATGGCCAGAAAAAGTAACAGAATATAAAAAATTAATTAATGTTTGAATTCAAAATGACTAAACAATTTGTTTTTTTTCATTTAATTCAAAATGTTTGAAATTTAATAGGGTGGGTTTTAATTAGAACATGATTCTGTTATTTCTTAGCATTGCATTGGTGTGATTTGCTATATGTCAGAGTGTGATGTTTGGGCCACTTGTCACACTCTGGTGAAGCCAGTTTTCTCTATCTTAAAATAAAACAAAAATTTCTAACTTAAAAAAAAAATAAAACTAGTTTGGATGATCATGAAATGTTCTGTGGGGTCTTTATCCAATGTGTGGTCATTCTTTACATCTGAGAATGAATAAGGCCATTTATTTTGGTTATAGTTATATCTGAAGTAACTTCTGGTGAATATATATATATATTCTCTTCAGGGACCCATTTAAATGGTGCAATTTGATATGAAACTCATGTGTCTATTCAACAGTATCACATAACATTATGTCAAATATGATAATAGAAAAACTTACATTTTTCTCTCTATCTTTCTCTCCTCTAATCCCATTGCTAATGGTAAGAGTAATTGATAACATCATTTAGTATTAAATGAATTTAGGTGTATAATTTAATAACCATTGTCCATTGACATCCCTAAATTACATGAAATTGTTCAGCAATGAAGGGAAATAAGATATCATATGAAACTGTAGACAGTCAAACCAACTAAGAAACCTAGTAAAGCACCAGCTAAGACTTCAAACTCAGTATGGCCAATAGATTCTTTCAGACCATTGGCAGCCAACTTAGAGAGTTCTTGAGCATCCATTGAGAAGCCAGAGGATGATGACAACTTCTCTTTGGTTTGCCTTCTTTTACTATTAGATTCGATTAAAACTGATGCATTCCTCGGTTGTGTTTCCGAGGAATTGGCTTCTTGGGAAAAAGGGGAATTCTTGAGGGATTCACCATTCAAAGAAGTTGATGTTCCTGATACTTGAGAGTTGATCAAACCATCATCTCTATCTTTGGAATGTACTGAGTTTGCCTGCATTTGGAGTAGTTTGTTCAGTATCTTTGCATGATTTCCTACTTCTCTTCTCACACCCTGCAAATAACAAAAGCCAAAGTCTGTGTTCTTCAAACAACCAGTAAGACTGACATGAATATGAGACATGACTTTATATGGACAGAGCAATGAGACAAAATATTAGAAGTGTGATGCCATGAGTACAAGACCTATCCTTTGGGGTGAAAATGGACAAGGATCTTAAAATGTAAAGAGAGATTTTGCAGATATAAACGCAGTGAAATGTCAAAAAAAGAATTCAATCCATCCATTATAGCAAATATAGAAGCATTCTTCCAGCGTTGACCTAGACAATGACCTTTTTTCTTGTCGGATAGTGTAGACTAAAAAAAGTGAGTTAAAAGGCCAGCACGGGTAATAGGAGAAACAAAAGAATCATAACAGAAAAGAAAGTTACAGTTTGCATTTAAGCACATAGCAGAACTGAAACTGTTGGTGAATAAATCCATGCACTTCCGGTTATCGTGCTTTTGTCGTTTAATTGCTACCGAATCAGTGTACGGAATTATGCTTTAATTATCATGCCAGAGAATCTAAACCCAAATTGTTGATACGACAAGAAAAGAAACAACAAACATAGCTTTAACTGAATAAAATGTTCCTTTTGATGCAACCATAATAACTTCTTTCTTAACTTTTTCTTCTTTTTTCCTTTTAATTTAAAGTTTGAATTATGTGAAATTGCAACCCAAATTACAAAACCCTTCTTATATAGCTACTTGAAAGAACAAAATGTCCCTCCCTAGTTCCACTATGTAAAGTCCACTGTAAAACAAGTGTTAAGCTCAGAGGTTGAAGCACACATCTAAGTGGTATGCAGTTGCTATATCTATCTGCTTCATAGCCAAAAAGGTAAAAAGTTCAAGATATGAACGTTTCCCTACATATGAAGATCTACAAACATAGAATGTATCCTTACCAAAAATAATAATAATAATAAACATGGAACATGTCATGTAAAAACAGTAAGAAACTACAAGTGGAAATCCTATTGAAATTTGATCAGGAGTACCATCACAGTCAGAATTCGACTTCAAAATCAAATAGCTTGATCTTTGATAGTTAGATGATTGAAAAGCAATGATACTCAAAAATTTTCAAAGAGAAGATGCAAAGGACATAAGATCTAACAAAAGAATAACATACCTGAGCATCATACATAATAAGGCCAGCATACACAACCGATAAGCCGAAAATGGGATCAGAGAAGCCTCTGCATATGGAAATTATATAATTACAAATAAAACCTCAACGAAAGAAACAAGCACATATAATTCCATGCTTGATTCTTCAAGGATCAAGAGAAGGCGTAAAGTAAAACAGAGAAAATTGCCATGAACCAAGCACCAATCTGACACAAAACATATCAATTTTATTTTCTTACCTCTCAAGGCCAAGGAATGTTGCAGAAGCCACAGTCGCCTATCCACAGGAAAATGTAAATAACTTTATGAGATTGACACTGAAACCCAAAGCCCCAACATGGTTACATATATATATATATATATATATATATATTATAATCAACCATTCAAAAATATCATTTTTTTACTTAAAGTCTTGGTGACAGAATAAAAGGGTGGAAGGTCGTACGGACGAATGCGTTGAGGGAAAGCCTCCAGCCTGAATAACGGCCTTGATATCGAAGTCTTTCCCATAGAGAAACACAGAAGTGAAGGGCTTAGAAAGCTGACCTATGGCGGCAGAAGCACCAGCTGCAATCAGAACCTTAGAGGAAGAAGTAATTTCAGGAACACACATCAGGTGAAAAGAGAAAGATAGGAATGCAAATAAACCCAGAATTTGAAGAACAGGGGTTTGAGGATTGAACCTTGTTATGTGCGAGTTGGACGATGTCGTCGATTGATAGAGATAGAGCTAGGATTTTGAAGGAAGAGGGTTTGGTTGGAAGACGATGTTGATGAAGAATGAGGTTTGTTCGATTTCTGGAAGAGGGAGGAAGGCTAACGAAGCTCGAGTGAAGCAATATCATCGTGCTTCACTGCTTTCTCAATCGTCTTCGTCCGAGGTCCACCTATTTCACTCTATCTATTATTAATTATTTGGGTTTGCTAAATTATTTTCAAAATATCAGGTGTATTAAAAAAATATGAGAAAACATACTATTTGGTCCTTTTTTTTTTACCGAGTCAACGATTTAGTCCCTTATTTATCGTAATTGTCAACTATTTAGTCCCTCAATTAAAAATCCGTTAAATTACTTGATAACATAGACGTTATATGCTTACATGGCACCGTTAAATTACTTGATGACATAAACGTTAAATGCTTACATGGCATCGTTAAATGTCACTTTGACATTCTAGTCACCTGAACCAACTGAACCGAACCAACAAACACAATTCAACTGGCCTAAAATTGAGTCAAACCCAAATATTTGTATTACACGTGAAGCTTCAATAATGCATAAACTATTAAAGCATTCCCAAATTCAAACCCTAAGTGGTCTCAAATAGTTAAATATATGGCATTTAACGTGTTACATGTGCACTTAACGACCAAATCATCAGTGTTAGTAACGGAGATAGATTACAGGGACTAACGAGTTGACATTTGTAATTTTTGAGGGACCAAATAGTCTATTTCAAAAATGCATGGACCAAATAGTTAAAACTGTGAGAAGGAATGGACCAAATAGTATGTTTCCTCAAAAAATATTAAGGCCAACTCCCAATTTGGTTCTATATTTTTTTTTTGTCAGTTTCAAATTTGGTTTTTATTTTTATTTTTTTTTTTAAATTTGGTCTCATATCTTTAGATTAGCTGCAGAATTAGTCCTATATCTTTTGATCAAGTGTAAAAGTGATCTCGTATCTTTACAAAAAGATCAACTAACAGTTAACTTATTTACAAAGATATGAGATTAATTCTCTAACTCGACGAAAGATATGAAACTAAATTTATACTTTAACCAAATATTAATTTAAATTCTGAAACATTTGAGGCAGATTGTTCCTCAGTTTAAATATGATTTGCCCAGTCACAATGGAGGTGGATCAGATAAATTATGGTTGAAGTAAGATAATATGGGCCGTTTGTGCAATCCAACGGTCTCACACCTAAAATTGCCATCTCTAGGATCAAGAGGAGTTCCCATTTCATATTTGTCCATATCTTCCTTCGTACCCATCAAACTCACCTTCAAAGTGGTTGAAGTTTGGACCATCCACTACCTTTAGCACTGGATTGCTTTAAAGGTCATATTATATATATATATATATATGCAAATTATATATATATATATATATTACACTCTAATATTTAGTTTTTTTTGGTAAATTATAAATTAAGTACACGTGGTTAGGCCGAATCTCACATCACTGTCGTATGGTTTCAAAAGTTGCACTTCAGGTACCTGAGATGTGCGCCGTTTAGCAATTAGGGTACCTGTGGTTTTATTCCGTCAATTTTAACGGAAAATGATGACGTGGCACTCACGTGAGTCAGTGAAAAATCAAATTTTGGTCCACGAACTATGGGATAAGTTTCACTTTGGTCCTAAAACTATTTTTATTTCATTTTGGTCCTCAAACTTTCATATTTGTTTCGTTTTTCGTCCCAAAAATGTTACTTCATATGGTTTACACTGCTATTTCGAACTTAAATAATTAAGATGAATCATTTCTCTCTCAAATATAAGAGAAATCACGGGCTGGACTTGAGACCCAACCCGGTTAGATTAAGGGCGGGCCATCAGGCCTGGCCGAGCCAAACTTGGCTACTTCATTTTTATTTATTTTATGTATTTTTTATGTTTTTGTTCACCCCTACTCAAATACGTAATAATAAGTGAGTTAAAAAAGAGGGGAAGAGAAATTTTCATTCTTAATTACAAACTGAAGATAAACTTGTGGTTAATTTATTTTCTCTAATTTATGACTAAGAATAATGGTGAAAATTCTGATAAAATCACATTTTGGAGATCAAAACAGGAAAAATGTGAAAGTTTAAGGATAAAAATGAAACAAAAAATAGCTTTTATGACCAAAATGAAACTTACCCCATAGTTTGAGAACCAAAAATGAGATTTTAACCTTGGAGTGAAAACCAACGACTAAGATGCAAGAGAAACCAACGGTTAAGATGCAATAGAAATCGACGATTAAGATAAATTGGAAATCGATGGCTAAGATTGCGCCACATCACCATTTTCCCTTCAAATTAACGGAACAAAAACACAGATACCCTAATTGCTAAACGACGCACATCTCAGGTACCTAAAGTGCAACTTTTGAAACCACTATGTGAGATTCAACTTAACCACAGGTATTTAATTTATAATTTACCCATTTTTTTTATCAACTATACCCCTAATTTGATAATACAATTGACTTAAATATAAAACATTAAGAATAAAATTGACTTAAATATAAAATAATAGAGATATTCAAAAAACTTTGAAGGTACAACTGAAATTAACCTTATATCTTGGGGTAGCAAGAATACTTTTATATTTAACATTTTTCATATGATGGTAGGAAGAATAGGAAAAATGTTGAGCAGTTTCATATGATGGTAGCAGTAGTGGGCTCCAAACATCATCCTGGACTGGTTCATCATCTGCATACTGTCGTTGGCGCATGTTTGAAGGTAGTGGATGATCCAAACTTCAACCACTTTGAAGTTTGCTCCTATAGTGAGACCTAGCTGAAAACAGAAAACCAATTCTTCAAGCACGGATTGTTCTGTTTTAAATTTTAATGGCTAATTTTATTGACGAATATAATGACATTTGGGTGTGACACGATTGTGAGAATCTTTCCAATCCGATCTAACCTCTTCAATATGATCAACTTCTTCCTTCTCAAGATACCATTCGACAGTCAATGTGGCATTAGTCCATAAACAAATTTTTAAGTTCGATATTTTGTAAATGCAACTATTGAGAGATTTTTTCATGACAATCAGATACGTAACATGAGTAGTCAAAATTAATTATGGCCAAACCTTTAAAACCAGAGAAAAAAAAAAAAGAATCATTCGACAGAAGTCTATAATCTTCTTATTGATTTAAGATGATTCCATACAATACACACACACGAAAAATTGGACAGAAGTCATAATAAACATATGTTCCTTCTTTATGAAATCACTAGTGAAGATTCCAGATTTCATTGCTAAACAATACATTATACATAGATATTTATCATCAAAATCCTTCCACCCACTTTTCTCATTTTCTTTAATATCCCACATTCCACATTCCTCTGTACATCACTGAGGAGACACACTACTCACTTTTCTTATTTATGCATGCAGATAAAACTACCGGTAAAGGAAAAGAGAAATTTTTGTATAATTTTCCGTGTTTGCTGTCAAGTTCTTCAATAAAAACATGTCATGCAAAAATTTTTTACAACTCAATACAACATTACTGCGTCTTTTTTAAAATGTCCTTCAGTATGTTGTGTTTTTATTATAAAACCAGAGCAAACACCAAAATTTTTTTTTCCCCATACGTCATTTCTGGCTTACCTGAGTTGAGGCTAACCTCGGTATCCCAAATGTACACATCATTGGCGGGCAGGGATCAGTGGAATACTAAGGGCATTAAACAACCAGTGGGTAAAGAAGCATTCCCATGAAGCCTCCTGCGAATCACGAAACACGTTATACCCGTTTCCTTCCAATTCGCTCTAATAACCTGCGTTCTTCATCCTGTGGAATCTGTGGATCAAGGTCCCGGAGATTCTTAATAAAGTTTTCTGCTTCATCTTGTTGATTGAGCTTACAATAGCAATCAACTATGGAGTTGTAAGTACTCTGGTTGGGCTTACATCCCTGCTTGATCATGTATCGAACTACGCCAATAGCCTCCACAAACATTGAGTCAGCAGCATAAGTTGCAATGAAAGTATTGTATGTTACAACATCAGGAACAAGCCCGTGGTCTTTCATTTCAGAAAGTATCCGTGAAGCCTCTCCCATCCTACTGTTTCGGCAATATGCATAAATAACTGTATTGTATGAAATTGTATCAGGCTTGATACCTCTACCCTGAAATTCCCTCAAGATTTCTTCTGACTTCTGGAAATTTTCAGATCGGCCATACATATACATCAAACTGTTGTAAGTAGTCAAGCTTGGAGTAAATCCACTCTCATACATAAAGTTCAAAATCTCATTGGTTTTGGCCAACATCTGCTTTCTCCCATATATTGATAGCATAGCATTGAGAGTAGTAATGTCAGGTGAAATTCCACTTCTCCGTAACTCCAAAAATGCACGCTCTGTTTCAATCAGGAGGTCACTCTTGCTATTTACTAGAACAAGCGTTTTCAAAAGCACAGCATGCGTTTCAATGGTGCCAGAGTATATCTGCTCAGCAAAATCATTCATCCTCTCAATCTCCTTAGCGTTGGCATATGCATGAAGCAAAGAAGAGTACGTTAACTCACTAGGTTTACACCGGCCATCCTTCATTTCAGCGAGGACTTTCTCAGACTGTTCCCAAAGCCCTCCTCGAGCCAAGGCTGCTAAAACAGCATTATATGTAGAAAGATCTGGAGTGACTCCAGCTTCTAGCATTTTCTTATAAACATCCATTGCCTGGTCAAAGGAACCACACCTGCTGTATGCACCTATCAACGTGTTGAAGGTGTTCCTATCAGGCACAAATCCAGCTCTCTTCATTTCTTTGAATACCCCTGAAACTTCAGAGTCCATTCCGTTTAGGCCAAACACTGACAAAAGTGTGTTCCAAGTAACAATGTCAGGAGAACATTTGCTTGACTTGATCTCTTCGAAAACCTTCATCATATCTGCAAACTTTCCCCTGTTACCGTACATCTTAATAAGGGCATTGAAAGTGCAAATATTAGGTTTGCATCCCATTGATGTCATTTCTTTAAAAGCTTCCATTGCAAACTCATCTTTTCCAGCCCTCTCAAATCCTGACAAAAGGGTGGTGTAGGTAAAAACATCAGGTTTAATCCCTTTGTCAATCATTTGGGTCTTTAGCAACGTTGCTTCATGCAACAAACCACCTTTAGCATAAGCAGATATCAATGAATTATAAGTTACAGTGCCAGGAGAAAGCCCATTGCTTTCCATCTCTTTCAAAACCTCCATAGCTTCCTTCGGCCGCCTGGACTTACCGTAAACGTCCAATAATGCATTGTACGTCACCTTGTCAGGTGTGAATCCTGCTAATTTCATCTCCTCAAAAAGCTCTTGAGCTTCTCGATACAAAGAACCGCGCCGACAACAACTTATCAGCGTGTTGTATGTGTACAAATCTGGGGCAACCCCATTTATCCTCATACCCTCAACAAGAGCTATAATCTTAGTCCAAGGCATACCCATTTTCCCATAAACATTCAAAACCACATTATAAGTAATTAAAGTAGGTCTACACCCTTCTTCCTCCATCTTGTTGAATACCACAACAGCCTCCCTATACCTCCCATTATTAGCATAAGCAGATATTAAAGAAGTATAAGCATAGACATCCACTTGAACCCCATCTTTTTGCACATAGTGAAGCAACGATGCAGCAGTTGATAACCTACCCGATTTACCAAGAAGATTAATCATGACAGCAATAACAGAACCATTCAAAAGCGAGACACAATCTTCCCTATTACGAACCCACTCAAACACACTCAACGCCAAGTCGAGTTTATTGTTAAACCCTAAACCCTTAACAATGGCCAAAATATCCGAAGACAGTGAGTCCCCACCAGAATCAAGAAACTGACGCAATGTTACCTCGAGTAGCTGGGAATCAAAAGAAGGGTCAGTGAGGGTTTGGAGAAGTTGCTGACCTTGAGGTGAAATGCGATGATTGGACCATGGCTTGCCGCGGTTGGGGTCGAAGGAGCGGATTCGGAAACGGGTTCGAGTGAGATCATCTGGGTGTTGCGAAGAAGTGGGATTCTGATCGAAAAGGTCTTGGAGAAGAGGAGAAATTGGGGGAGGTTGAGGAGGAGAGGGAGAAGGAGAAGGAGAAGAAGGAAGAGAAGGGGGTGTTGTGGGGTGGAAGGAGTGAGGATGATTGGGAAAGAAGGGTCTGGAGGGAGGAGGATTGGGGAGAAGAAGAGGTAAAGCGAGCTTGTCAGCCATGGAAGGAAGGAAGGAAGAAGCGAAGGGAGGAAGGAGAAGTGCTATGGCTATGTGAGAGTGAGACAGAGAGAGAGTGAAATCTGTGAATGGGCTTGTCGTCGTCCACGATTTCGTTGCCAAATTGACGATGACAACCAAAGGGTGAGAAAATTGTGATTTTTTGTTATTCGGTTAAATTAAAAGGCATTTCAGTTTTTATTTAAAGGCAAAAGATCCTATGTCGTCCTAATGTTTGCGTTGATTTTCAGTTANAAAAAAAAAACCCTTCCCTTCCCTAATGTTTGCGGTGATTTTCAGTTATGCTCCTAACGTTTTATTTGTGTCAGTTGTGCCCCCAATATGAAACGTTAGTTTCAATTATGCCCCCAATTTTACTTGTGTGTCAATTTTTTGTTCTGAATTGAATATGTGGCAAGATGACTGGATAAATAAAACATCCCTGATTTATTTTTTATCCACCATGGCATTTCCTACGTGAATTCACATTCTCTAAACCAAAAAATTACTACCCTAAAATTTTGTTGACATCTTCATCTTATCTTCGCAAGCCTTATACCACGTAGGAAATGTCATGGTGAATAAAAAATAAATCAGGGATGTTTTATTTATCCAGTCATCTTGCCACATATTCAATTTAGAACAAAAAATTGACACATCAACATTGAGTCAAAATTGGGGGCATAATTGAAACTAATGTTTCACATTGGGGGCACAACTGATACAAATGAAACGTTAGGGGCATAACTGAAAGTCACCGCAAACTTTAGGGGCACGAAATAGTCTTTTGCCTTATTTAAATTATATAGTTAATTTCGTTTTAGGTTTTAAGTTTTTTTTTTCATTTGTTCTATTTTTTAATAAAAAATATAATTTTATCAAGTTTTTATTGTTATTTTTAAGTGGAACATTTAATTTGAACGATTTTTTAATAACTAAATTGGTAAAAGGTAAAAATAAATTATTTCTTAACCAACAAGTGTTTGGTGTAGTAGCTAAGCGAGCTACATCTTAGGGAGAGGACCCAAGTTCGATCCCTAGAGTCGACATTGTTGGGAGGAGTCTGGCCATTTCGTCTCTGAGCACTTCTAAATGTATTACCAACGAGATGTTTATTATTATACTTATTGTTTATTAGAACAAATATTACTTTTACAGATGTAGATGTCACCAACTTCGCTATATATTTGATAGTAGAACATAAATTAGATTTGAAGTTCAAAATAACTACCACTAAGAGGGGGATTGAAATCATATCTGAAAAAGAAAAGGAAAGAGAAAACTAGCAACTCGGTCCCTGAATTTTGGACGCTCTAACTGATAGGTCTTTGAATTTTACGTAGTGTACAAGCCGGTCCTTGAATTTTCAAAACGCCATACTAATAGGTCCTTCCATCATATTTGCGTTACAAAAAGCTGACGTGTACATAACGGACGCTAATGTGTCTCGTCATGTGCTGGTGCTGATGTGTCCCGTTATGTACACGTTAACACCTGTTATCTTCAAAAAAAAAAAAAGTTGTCACGTCATAAAATACCAGCATATCAGCATTTCGTCATTGCACTTATAGGTCTCTGACCCATTTTTATTCCATTATTCTCAATTCCCCATCTTTTTCATCATTTTCATTCATTTTAGTCCCAAATCCTCAAAATAATATTGTAAAGTGTCTCAAAATAATGAAATATCCTCAAAATAGCGACACGTCAGCACCCATTATCAAATATGACGGAAGGACCTATTAGTATGACATTTTGAAAAATCAGGGACCGACTTGTACACTACACAAAATTCAGGGACCTATCAATCAGAGCGTCCAAAATTTAGGGACCGAATTGCTAGTTTTCTCAAAAAAGAAATCACCATCAAATAAAAGAGACATAACCAAAATTGAGAAAATCGCCACCAAATAAGGGGTTGAACCAAATTTAAATTTATTTAACTAAGGAAGACCAAAAAAAAAAGGCAAAGAAAAGCAAGAGAGAGGAGTTGCAAATAAATATACTACAACTTCTCCTTATAGATAAATGAAGGAGAAGAAGCAATAGAGATAAGGCCAAAAAGCATTTCATACAAAAGAGAGACTTATTTATAGGCTACACATGGTAAGAAGTTACTCAATATATTTACTTACTACGACATATATATAAAAAATTATTTATTTTAATTCTCCATATCAAAATTAACTATAGAAAGAAGACAAAATTATATTTTGAACTAACAATAGAATAAATAAAAAAATGTAGGAATCAAAATAAAATTTATCCTATAGTTCAAAGGAAATTTTTTTTACCTCTATATATAGTGTTTTTCTTTATTTTATATTCATTTTTTTTACCCAAATTATTTTATATTTGTTTACTTAAAACAAAATACCAAATATTTTTCAATTATTTTCTTCGAACATATTGATTGGTTTGAAGAGATATTTTCTTTTTTTAAAAAATTAATATTTTCGAAACGTATAATCGTATTCATAACAAGTATAAATAATTTAAAAGATAAAATAAAAATAATAATTTTTTAAAGATGTAAGGTTTATTCATTTAATTCTTAGAATAAAAAAACGTGCATCTAGTCCATAACCACAATTGTGGTGGTCGAAAAAGGTGGTTCACACTACAATCCAAATATCTTTGTAATAATACAATCCACTTAATAGGATTTTTTATGAGCATATACCACTTGCACCTTCATAATCAACATCGTTTTTTATTTAATTACCAGAAAGAAAATCGTTTTAGATTTAGTATAAAAAATTACTCACTGACTGAATAATAAATTTAGATTTAAATTATTGTAAAAAAATATGTCCACCATTTAATACTTCAAGTATAATTGTCCCTCATAACATATAGACGCCCCGAGAATGATTAAAATGCAAAATTTTATTTGAGAAGCTGCCGGCATAAAGAATTAATTAACTTTAACAAAATATTTATGTGAACAAAAAAAATATTAATCATAATCATCATTTTATTACATAATTGACATACAAGCCTTCTTCTATTTTAAAAGAGAAACTTTTATTGCATATTAGTTTATTATGGATTAGATTGAGAAAGTGAGAAATTTTCACTCTGAAAGAATTAAAAGTTTTTACAAATCTTCCATAAAAAAAACGTTTTTACAAATCGAAAAGTTCAATTTACTTTTAAAAGAAATTTCAGTAGGTTAAAATTTTATTGTAGTCCTAAAATTATAGAGTAAATTTCTTTTCAATCCTTACACCTTTTTTTTTTACTTAATTTTAATCCTTAAAATTTTTCATTTGTTCTATCATTAATTTAAAATATAATTGTATCTATTTTTTTCGATTAAATCATGGATATCCCTCGTCTATCCGTGTAACGGTTTAGGCGAAGACTAATCTCATTCGGCCTTAAAGACAAAACAGTTAAAGTCCTCCCATCAATGTGGACTCTAGAAATCATTAGGCCAAATATTCAAATTGATCATAAATATAAGTTTTTAAGTTTATTTTCGTCTTGAATGTTTCAAGATGTTCAAATTGATAATGTTATCATCTAGTTTCATTTTGGTTTTAAATTATTAAATATAGTCATATATCTCTCATTTCAAGTTTGAACGTGACGAGTCTAAAGTTATATGTTGTTTTTAACAAGCACTTTTTCTATCCAATTAGTATTGTCACCAAACGAGGTCAAATATAATCCTTAGAGTGTGCCGCTCATTTCATGATCAAGCAAATAAAATTTGGTTGTATATCTCTTGTTTCAAGTTTGATTTGACCTCACTTGTTGACGGTCCTAATTGCATAGAAAAAGTGTTTGTCATGTAACTCTAGATTCGTCACATTTGAATTTAAAACTAGAGAGATACGACCATCTTCAGTAATTTGGGACCAAAAGGAAAGTAAATGGCAATATTCAGGATTGATCTGAATATTTTAAAATATTTAGGATCAAAATGAATTTAAGTACATACATTTAGGACCAATTTGAGCAGCTCACCAAAAAAATTTAAGAACTGAACTAAAAAAGTTCCACAAAAATGAGTTGCTTTGGAATTTCAGGCAGACTGAAGACAAAGCCATCGCATATTCGTGCTTGGATCAGCCGGGCAAGACGGCAAGAAGGAGATACATAAACGGTGGATCATCTTCTTCTTCCATCACTGTCGCTGCTTGTTTTCTGTTTTCATCTCCACTTTTGCTTCTCACTACAAGAAAATTGCAGTAACAAGAATGGCGTATGGGAAGATAAAGGTGGACAACCCCATCGTTGAGATGGACGGTAACGGATTCTGTCCTTTCACTCTTACACTTTTTCTCGGTTTCTACGTGTGATCACTGATGGGCTTCGTACTAAATCAAAGAATACATGCTTCTCAAATTTCAATTCATTATTGGGAATTGAGTTCTGATGCGATTTTGATGCACGAGATCCTTTTTGGGTAGGCCTCATTAGTATGAAGCTAGTATTTTGAACTGAAAAGGTACCGAAATGTGTGGAGGTTTTGTTTTAAGTTTGAATACCTGAATGTAGTTGAAGGGCTTAATGAGAGTTTTAGATCCATGAGACTCATTTGCGAGTAAACATGCAATTTTGTTCTTGAAAGATATACATGTTAATTACTCAATCCAAAGTATAATTTACACACTTTAATCCTTAAAAACCTTGAGAGCAATACAAAACGGCCCTTTAAGAATAGACAAACTTATAAGGATAAAAGAACTAAGATGTATTGGTTTCATGACTTAATTTCATGTTAATTACTCAATCCAAAGTATAATTTACACACTTTTCATTACTTAAATTCTTAATTTGTGTATCTTTTAGGAACCAATTTATATGTTTACTTATCATTTGCTTATTATAGATATAGATGTTGGTCATTACTAACATTGAGCTTGTTATCATTGTATTGTTGTAGTTGAATAGGTACAGAGAAAACATCACTATGTTCCGTTTTCTTCATGTGATTAAGCTTTCTTGTTTGCCTATGTAGGAGATGAAATGACGAGAGTAATTTGGAAAATGATTAAGGATAAGGTAGTCATGTCTTGCATCATCTTCATGAAACAGTGCAGCTATGTTCTTTAACTTGAACTTATAAGCATTTTCCTTCTTTTCCATTCTCTTTGCAGCTTATTTTCCCTTATCTAGAGCTAGATATCAAGTATTTTGACCTTGGCCTTCCTC
Organism: Chamaecrista fasciculata; assembly: GCA_003254925.1. NCBI lineage: Eukaryota > Viridiplantae > Streptophyta > Magnoliopsida > Fabales > Fabaceae > Chamaecrista > Chamaecrista fasciculata. Next base: position 269,291 of record QANZ01049214.1, read on the forward strand.
ATCGTGATGCTACTAACGATAGAGTTACGATTGAAAGTGCTGAAGCTACTCTCAAGTATGTACTCTCACTTCGTCTTGTAGATTTCGTTGCATATTTTCACTGAGTAAAATGTCATTTGACTGTTGTGACTTGTGGTCAGTGTCACTTTTGTCCGCTCTGTCTTCAATGTTTGTTGATTTGTTTATGCTTATTGTGTCTGGACTCGTTCATGATTTTGGTGGCAAGAAAATTAGTGTTACATGAATTATCTGTTCTGTTTTATGGGCAGTTTTAACATAGTGAGTTTATTTATCTCTATGTATTTAATTTAAAGGTAATTAGTTAGCGATTTTGTCTGCACTAGAGAGAAAGGATGATGAAAAGTTAATGTCACTTGGGCTGAAGAGCAATTAGTTCCTCTGAGATTAGCTACATCCTGCTTATATCTTGCCTTACCACAATAATTTGCAGTTAGAAAGCAAGTTACTAGGAAATACCAGCTATGCCATAGTCACAAAATTGATGTAATTGTTAAGCCGTGAGGTGAAGATGCTTTGTCTAAAGCTTCATCTGGTATTTATTGAGGTTAAAGTAAAGTCAAATAAGGTACTTTAGTTATGCCTGACAGTGAGTGCATGGAAGAAAACTGGTTGTTTGAACTGGAAACAAGTAAGATGAGATGGATTGAAAGAATGCCAAGAACGGATGAATGGCTCTGTATAGACTCGAAAGAGGATGGTAGTTACTGAAAATATTAATTAGAACTGAGTTAATTTGAGTTTCACATGTTATCTTTTCAAATTCTTTGGAGAATATGCCAGCTATCTTAATTCCTGTTTGTGCAAAATAAACTTATCTCCCTGTTGAAGCCTTCTAAATCACCTCAGATTTTCTTATTTTTCTTTCCAGGTATAATGTGGCGATCAAATGTGCAACTATAACTCCGGGTATTTGTGATTGGCCGATTGGGAATGAAGCATGTTTTTCCATTATCATAACAATTTTTTTTGGGATCATGCACTAGTTGCAAATTGATTACAAATAAACTTCTCATGTTTCATAGATGAGGCTCGTGTCAAAGAGTTTAACTTAAAACAAATGTGGAAGAGTCCAAATGGGACTATTCGGAACATTTTAAATGGTAATCAAACTTTCTAATTGTTCTTTTAATCATCCAATTTGTTCTGAATTCTTTTAGCTTACTCCCAGGGTACCACTTGATTTTTGTGGCCACAGGTACAGTTTTTAGAGAGCCAATTATTTGTAGAAACATCCCTCGTCTTGTTTCAGGTTAATAAAGTCTTAAAACTTATTTGTTAGATATGTAAATTTTACTATATGGTAGCAAGTGGTTAATTCTATCTGTCTATCTTTAAGGCTGGACAAAGCCCATATGTATTGGAAGGCATGCCTTTGGGGATCAGTACCGAGCAACTGATACAGTAATAAAAGGGCAGGGAAAGCTAAAGTTAGTGTTTGGTAAATTCTGGTTCTATTAAAACAATTTCTCAAGATTCTAGTAGTTGCAATTATGATGAACTTGCCAAATAGCTGAATCAATCCCTTAATAGATTAGTATCTCATGAAGTATTGCACTTTTACAGTACCCAATGGACATGATGAAATTAAAGAGCTGGAGGTCTATGAATTTACTGGTGCTGGAGGCATAGCTTTGTCCATGTATAACACTGATGAGGTTTGCATTTCGGTGATGCTTGTTCTTATTTTTGTCTAAGAAAGAATTTGGAAATTCATTGGCTATAACTATGATATGTTTGGTCTGGAAACAGTCGATTCGAGCTTTTGCTGAGGCTTCAATGAATATCGCTTACCAGAAAAGATGGCCACTTTATTTAAGCACTAAAAATACGATTCTCAAGAAATATGATGGAAGGTATGCTGGTATTTTGTGGTCCATTGTCATTGATATTTTATTACTCATGAACTCTAAGTGAGATATTAGTGAAATTTTAGATAATTAAAGCTATTCAGTCAAACCTCTCTTGATCACATTCCTTTAGTTTTTTTTTAAAAAATTTTTGGGTGATAAATAATCTTATTGCTCAACTGTGTGCCTTCATTTGTATGTCTGTGTGCCATAGATAGACAGGGTGAGCTGGAGATAAATAGGTTTTCTGGCTTTCCTTTATTTCTCTCTCTCTCTCTCTCTGCTTTTTTTTTTTTAATTTATTTTTCTCTTCTTGTAACTCTTGGCTTTTTTGAAGATTCAAGGACATTTTCCAGGAAGTTTTTGACAGACAATGGAGTTCCAAGTTCAAAGCTGCAGGGATATGGTTAGATAATTTGCATGTCATGCCTATGGAAACCCTCTTGATAATGATTTCTAATTTATGTCATTTCTATTTAGGTATGAACATCGTCTCATTGATGATATGGTTGCTTATGCTCTTAAAAGTGATGGAGGTTATGTATGGGCTTGCAAGAATTATGATGGGGATGTGCAGAGTGATTTCTTAGCCCAAGGTGGAAGTCTATATGCACTTGAAAACTTGGCCTTGTTAAGGATTAATAAAAGTTTTGTTGTTTTTAAATTAAGTCCATCGATGGGAAAGTGCATTCAGAAATTTGATTTGAGAAATTACTTCCATTGAACAGGATTTGGTTCTTTGGGCTTGATGACATCAGTACTGGTATCTTTTTGGTAGCCTTTATACCGTTTCATTTCGTTCTTCTTGTCATTCTTCCTTTGGTTATATCTCTAGCATATATGTTCTGAGATGCAATAATTAACAGGTTTGCCCAGATGGGAAAACTATTGAAGCAGAAGCAGCCCATGGCACGGTTACCCGTCATTACAGGGTTCATCAGCAAGGAGGTGAAACCAGCACAAACAGTATAGCATCCATTTTCGCTTGGTCACGAGGTCTTGCTCATAGGTAACATTTAAAAAGCTGATCAAATTTTGATAGACTATAAGTTGTTCATAAAATAGATTTTAAAAACTAAGTAAATTTGTTTTTTCAGGGCAAAATTGGATGGCAATGACAGGTTGTTGGACTTCACACAGAAACTTGAAGCAGCTTGCGTTGGAACAGTTGAATTAGGAAAGATGACAAAGGATCTTGCACTTCTTGTTCATGGACCAAAGTAACTGCCGCCCATTGGATTTTTTACTTTTCTATCTTTTTTTTTTTTAAAAAGTGCTGACTTTTACTAAAATCACGATTGAAAATTACATATATATATCCTCGTTTTTGTAGGGTTTCTAGGTCCCAGTATCTGAATACCGAAGAGTTCATCGATGCTGTGGCTGAGGAGCTGAGAACAAGATTATCTATCAAAGCAAAACTGTAAAGTTCAGTCTGAATGCTGGGTTTTTAAATTTCCAATAATGTCTTGGCTCAGATTGGTGTAGCTTGATGCGAAAAAAGTCTTTTCTCTAGGTATATCTCGTATTTTAGCTATGGTTCATCACCAGTATCATGTTATTTGGTGGATGATAGACTTCAATTCATTTGGGAAATAAATTGTACAATTAACTTCCTAGTCATATATATAAAGGGAACTCCCTTATGCTTGCAAACTTTGATATTACTCTTTCATCTTTTAAATTAACCTGGAAAAGTTTAACTTACACAAAGGCTTGTACTTGTGATGGATTAACTTCTATTTAGAAGTAAATTATCGAAGTGAAGATGTATTTTACTGGTGAAACAAAATGCAGGAGTTCATGACAATTGTCAAGTACCACAATCTACACAGTGATAATAATCATCCAAAAAATAGTCCTTCCTTGCCAAAACATATACTGAAAACCAAAAATAGAAGACTCAGAGTGATAAACAAAAATTTTGGATGAAATTTACATGACAGTGTATACAGTATTTATTACTTTAGGCTCTCCTCCATTCTTACATTTTGGAGGGAGCAAGAAACTGAAATTTTGTACAGTATAGTTCTTCTGCCCAAATAGGACCTTTTTCTGTTAAAAATACTCAAACTCTACATAAGAAGAATCAGTGGGAGCATTTGGGTGGTTTTTATCTTTTGCCATATCTGTCATCTTCCTGTCTGCTCCTGCCGATGATTCTTTACTAGCATACTGAGTAAAATCTACCGGATCCGGTATATGAGGAGGCAATGCACTTCTTACTAGTGCCCAGTTCACTCCCTCAAAAAATGGGTGTTGTTTTATTTCTGTGGCTCCCCTTTTATATGCAATTCTCTTTGGAGGCTCCTTCACCAACAATCCTTTGATTAGGTCTTTAGCTGCAGAACTGACCTGAGGAGTATCTGGGAACCTCAAGGGCTGCCCTACAACATTAATAAGTGTGGCTTTATTTCCTGCACCTTTAAAGGGTGTTGTCCCATGCAAAAGCTCATACAAGAAGATACCGAGAGTCCACCAATCTACTGCACTACCATGACCTTCGCCTCGGATGATCTCGGGTGCAAGGTATTCATGTGTCCCCACAAAGGACATTGACCTTACATCTGTTGGCTCTGCCATGAGTTCAGGAAGGGCAGTTCCACCATTTATGAGGCCAAAATCCGATTTTGATTTTCGGTTCTTTTTTGAAGGTAAAATGCGTGGGAAGAAAGTCGATGCCTGTCCTGATTGTGATTCATCCTGAATGCCCCCGGAACCACTGCTGCTACTACTACTACTATGGGCATGGGCAGATGAAGACTTGACAAGTGTGGGATTGACCGAGCAGCGAAGGGATAGATCAAAATCTGAGAGCATGATATGGCCTTCGTCTCTGACTAAGACATTTTCTGGCTTCAAGTCTCTGTACACTATGCCTAGCATGTGCAGGTACTCCAGAGCTAATAATATCTCTGAAGCATAGAACCTAAAACAAGATAATGCAAACATGATATGATAAGGCATAATCATATTGTTGCAACAAATCATACAAACAGAGCAGGAACATTGTAGAGATCAAACATATTTTGATCAACCTATTGTGACCTCTTTCCTAGAGACAAACAAATAAACAAAATAAAAAGGGAAAAACAAAGGAAAATTAAGAAAAAGGGGGAAAAAAAAAGGTACACAAGTGATTGAAAGTTACAACTTCTTTTGATTTTGAACATGTTATCAAAACTATGCAGAAAAATGGAAGAGTTAATGCAGATGACATGCAGGAAACAACTCCCATTCAGAAATGGGAAAAAATTGCTGGTGGAACCCTTGTAGTCACCAAATTTCATTGAATCTCTGACACCTTATTTCATAACAGAGGAACTAACAAAATAGTTTCATTTGTGCAAGTTCTAGAGAAGTCAAGTTAAATTGAAAATAATGGGGAAGAAGAAATTAGAGAAGTCAAGTCATTTTAATCACTAACCGTGCAGCTTCTTCTGTGAAATGCTTGTTAGGTTGCTTCTGTCTTAGAGAATGAAGATTGCCTCCACTGCAGAACTCCATCACCAAGCAGTAGAACTTATCAGTTTCGAAGTAAGAATACAAAGTGGGCAAGAAAGGATGGTCAAGAAGCCCAAGAATCTCCTTCTCTGTCTGTGCTCTTAGAAGCTTATTCCTGCTTATAATAGATGCCTTGTCCATCACTTTCATGGCAAAGTAAGCCTTAGTTTTTCTAAGCTCCACAAGATACACACTCCCAATATCTCCATACCCAAGCCGCTTGAGAATTCGAAAATGGCTGAGATCAAGCGGGCCTGACTTGGAAACAATGTTTATAGCATCCCACCTTACATCGCCACCTGTATGCGGTTTAATGGGTGCACTTGTGCTATCTAAACTGTCACTACGAGAGCTATTTCCGCTACCGTGGCCTTGGTTTGAGGTCCTTGATGGTGAAGGATGACCCCATGAGTGGTCAGGATTTGTAGGCATCTTCACCTTGGGTGGTTCTGATTTCTGGGGTTCAGATTCTTGATTGTTATTACTTGTTATCTTTTTTGCAGCTTGGCTTGCCTTTTTGAGATGCCTTGGTGAAGCACTAGCTGAATTGGCATAACTTTGAGCAATTTGATCTGTTGTCTCTGGCAAATTGTTACTCATCTGTGTTTCAAAAAGAAATCGTCAGAAGAGAAGAATTTACACCTAGTTGGAGCATAAGAAATTCTCAGAACAGAAAATACTAGAAATGCTCAAAACAAATTAATAACACTTGAGTCTGTATTTATTAATATCAGTTAGAGCAAACTAACTGGTCTTCGGCAAGTTATATATAGCTCAACTCTACGGTATACAATAGAAGTGGAGAAAATTTATCTTTTATTCCTTAAATTTATCTCAAAATTATGATTTAGTTCTTGAATATTGAAAATATGTTTTTTGGTCTCTATTTTATGAACATTAAATACCTGCTCCACACGGATAATGTTTTAGAGAATAAATTGTCAGTTTGACGTTTGTAAAAAAAAAAAAAACAGGGACCAAAAAGTGCAATTATAGTATCAAGGGATTAAATCTCAATTTTGAGACAAATTCAATGACTAAAATAGATTTACTCAGAAGTTTCATCATTTTAAAAATAGTTAGAGAATAATGAATCTTCAAATCACAAAAGGTAAGCAATAATATAGAAAGTTCTATGATGCTATTGCTAGCTCATAACACAATTAAAGAAGATGCATGGACTTTTTTTTTTTTTATGAAAACAGACCACAGAACAAAATCTCAAATTCTTTACATTGCAAAAGAGTTTGTGGATGAAACAATTCCTTGGTCATAAAATGAAGCAGAAAAAGCATCAACAAATGACATTTTTTTTTCTCCCTCTTTTCTTTTGTTATCTTTAGAATGTAATGTGTAGGTTTAAAAGAAGGACATGATAATCCTCACCTCAGATAGGTCAAGCCTCTTGACAGGTTTTGACGCCATCAATTGGCAACAAAATGACACCCCTCAAAAGGAATTTCTGCCAATAGAAGAAAAAAAAAGCACATAAAAATAACTTGAATGTCTTAAAAAGCATTAAAGAAAGAAATTCTTAGTGTTGATCATGACATATATATAAACGTCAATGACAGCAATAATTAAACTCAGTTCATGGTGACCACGTAATATAAAGTCTGACAAAGATGAATTGGTCAAAGTCCAAAGATACGTATCAGTTTATATCCAATAATTGGAAACCAAATCATTGAAACATATGCATGACATTCAGACAACTCATTCTATATACAGAAAACTTTTTTTTATCCTTGTAATTGTTCAAAAACTACTATTTAATTCTTCAATATTAGAATTATATTTTTGAAAATCAGGGACTAAAAATGTATTTTCAATAACTAGTGACCAAACTAATGCAAATCCAGAAGATGGCTCAATTTGATTCTTTCTTGGAAAAAAAATTAGGTAAGAGAGAGTGAAGAACAAACATAACTAACAGAAGTCATGACAAACCTGAAATGTCAGCAATCAATCCTGATAAAATGTTCAGGCTTTGAGTTACCAAGAGATAATTAATGGAAGAGTTTTCCTTGAATTGGAAAAGAAGAAAAAGAAGTTAAAGAGAAACAAGCAATGAAAATTTGACCCAAGAAAAGAAGGGATGGTAGTTAATTGATTGCATCATGAAGACCACTTTGGTGAGAGTTCTTGAGAGAAAATTGTGGGAGCAAAAGGATAAAGATAATAGAAATAAACAAACCCACAATTAGGAAAACCCATAATGATTGTAAAAATAGACATTTTATTTTTAAAAAATTAAATGAAATTGATTTGGTTTCAGAGATATCAGAGAGAGAGAGAGAGAGGAAATGGTCGTACATGTGAAGACTAATGGATAGGCGTGTTATTCTCTGTGAAATAGTGGTTTACATTTGAGTCCCTCTCTCATATTTTGTTTCTTCTTTTGTTTTTCCATTTTTGCAATATTATTCTCATATTTGGATCTCGATTTCGCACAATTTAACCGATAATTGAAAAATCTAGGTCAAAACTATCAAAATAATTGAAGATCGATCGATTAATTTTAATTACCTAGGTGAAGCGGAAGCTGGTTTGGTGGTCGAGAGAAGGGGAAAGATCAAGGAATGACGGAGATCGGAAATCGATGTCGTCGAAGGGAGCGACAGTGATGGAGGAGGGAGGTCAGTAATTGATGTTCTTCAAGGAGTTCCGGCCGGAGAGAGAGAAAGAGAGAGAAGTCATTTTTTGGTGTGAAATAAACTAAAACTCCCAATTATTTCTTCTTTCTTACATTTTGATTCTATTATAGAGGAAATGTCTTTAATGCAAAAATTCAAACTTTTAAAAGTTGAAAATCAATTTTTTCCTTTTTTTTTAACGGAAAAATGGATGGAAAACGTTTGAGGGGTTTTGAAAAACTAAGGGACCAATTTGAAACATTGAGCATACCTGAGGGACCAAAATAGGACTTTAGTCTTTAACAAATAAGAAAGGATTTGGAGATGTTTTATCTCATTAAAACAAATGTAGGTAGAACTCACAACAGAAAAAGATATAGGAGACAAAGAGTAAATGACTGAGAATATCATTGCAATGGCTCCTTATTTGGAGATGTTCTATCATTCTACTGTATAATTATAAAAGATCAAACTATTTGTTGAATAGACTTCCACAAATATTCCATAAAAGGAGGTATTCAATCATGTAAACTTGAGTTTGGTTAATATCACCATCGAAATGTCAACTCAAATTGATATAAAGCTTGCAACTTTAAAACATTAAGTATCTCATGGTGTAGTGCTTATTTGTTATTACAAGTTTAAATTTTGGTACAACAAATGAAAAAGTTGCAAATAACTTCCTCTAAATTCAAGTTAGCGAGTCAAAAACTCTCCATAATATCTCGACTTTAACATATAAATTCCTAAACTTCAATTTACAAGCGCAAAACCTCTTTCAAAGCCAAATTTTGTACTTCCTTCCATGTGCCACAATTTGACTATTTATGCCTTAGCAGTACAAAATTAAGCCTTTCATAATAGTTTTCCACGTGTAATGATTTCATGAGAGAATTTGATAAATACTTGAAATGCTGCCCTAAAAAGTATCTATGATCAAGTAAGTAAGAGGGTAAGGCGGAGGATTGGAGTCTGAAAATTCATGGTTCTAGGCTATGATTAGTTTTCTGTGCAGAAGAAGACAAATGAGATTCAAGTTCTTTAAGGCTAGCAGCAGCTTCCTCTCCAATTCTGGATAGCATGCGGTCTGTTTTTTCCCCTAATTGGTTGAATTCAACCACTCTTTGCTCTACATGGTCATTTAGAGAAGCAAATCCTGAAAAAATTGCAGTCTGCTTTAGCTCTGACACCAATTTAAGAAGAGAATCAGCTGCCTGGACCTGTGTTATTTAAACAAAGAAATAAGATCTTTTGTAACTAGTAAAAGCTAGTACTATAGTAAGTATAGTGTAGATAGGTCCTACAAATAAGACAGTACAATCGTGACTCTTGAAAGAAAGCACCTGGTTTAGTGAAAAATGGGACTGATATATAAAACTTTATTATAGAGATAATATACTTTTTAGTCCTCAAATTAGTCTCAAAACTACAAGTTAGTCCTTGGATAATAGATATTATTAATATACTTTTAAATTCCTAATTTTTTTACAAACAAACTATTTAGTCTTTATAGATGACATGTCAGAGACTAAATAGCCAATGTTTGTAAAAAAAAAAAATCAAGGATCAAAAAATGAAGTTTCAACAACTGGGGACTAAATAGTAATTTTAGAAAAAATTTAAGGAACAAAACAAATAGGTATCCTCTTGATTATAATATGCCACATGAATGCACTGGACATGCAATGTATGAAATCTCAGCATATTAGGGGCATATATTTCTTTGGCACCTCAAAACATAAGACTTACCATCCTGGCAGCACGCGTCTCCATCATAAAAGATTCCTGTGAATTTCTAACTGGAGGATCGTTTACCTGCAAGAATGCAAACTTGTAATGATCATGCATGTACCCTTTTGGCATACCAGAAAGTTACAAAAAATACTTGAAATGCAACTCATGTTTTTTGGTGAACAACCAAAATAGTCAATGAGAAAAGTGTACATTCACAACATCCTAGTAGTTACAAAAACAATTTCTTATGAAGTGAAGAAGATTTATAAAATCAAAAGGAACAAATAGAGTGTTAATAATGTAAATTGTACAATTTGAAGCCAAAGCCCATTCTATGAAGAACCTTAAAACAGAAAACCCAATTTTTCACTATCATAACTTTTCCAAAACCCAGCTTATAAATGTTAACCCTCCAAATTCTCACACAAGCCACCACCTCATTTGCTACAAGGGATGCACACAGAATGTGTCTATCTTCAATAAATGTACCTGAATTCTCACAAATGGTATATTATATAACACTTCATTCAATCTTACAGAGAGAACCTTGGTGATGAGTTCAGCCAAAAAACGCTGGCAGCCTAACCAAACTAATGGGGTTATAATCCTTCATCTTAAGAGATCTGTACTTCTTAGCAAAAGAGAGACAAAGGCAGAGTTCATGCTGGCACCAACCTTACAATTGCAAGAGAATTCAACAACTTCAGAGTTTTTTATTAACGTCCAAAAACTCCTAAAAGAAACTAACAGAAAAACCATCAGGCCATGGAGTTCTGTCCTTAACCACATCCCAAACAGCTTTGTAGATTTCTTCCTCTTCAAAAGGCCTATCCAATCCCTAGGCTTTCTCCTCAAAATTACAGAAACTAATAAAACCTTCCATAAACGGCCTAGAGACCTTATCCTTGACATTGAAATGAGTTATCTCATGATAGATTCATAAAATGTTCCAAGTCAAACCTTTTTTTCTTTTCCATTTGAACATAAAAAAAGTTTTCCGGACTAAAACCTTGTCCTATGCAGGAAGATGGATTTGTATTTATAAGTTAACTGATAATTCAGAAAATACACTTCCAAGCTTATCATGATACCTCAGCGGTTTCACACTTTCACTCCAAATAAAAGCAACTATTACCCTCCCTAATAGTTTGTTTTTTGGCTGTCAATTATTTGATCATTAAACTAAGTTACCTAAAGGCCAAGAGGAGCTACAAGAAACACCAGATCTTCCATCATGGAAAGTTGATCCCTTCACCAAGCATTAACTGCAACCTCTCAATGAATATACCTTTCTTCAACTGTGACAAACCCATTTAACATGATTTGTGACCAAAATTGAGCTACTGAATGAAATTATGTTGTTCATCCTTAGGAGTCCTCTATCTCTCATATATTAGCTAAAACATTGCTAGTCCAACATGTACTGTATTCCTTCAAGGACAATATATAGTTTTGCTTCACAAGTTTGCGCAAAAATGTGTATAGGCACCAAAATACAGATATTTGGATGCAAAACTACAGTTACAAAACACCATATACACTCTAACCAGCACTTACAACAGACAACATTAAAGCTAAAACCATCATCTAGGGAACAAAACTGCCAATAGTTGACATAGAATCAAATTTCAGATTAATTACCATCACTAACCATATAATATCCTCCATGTGAGTATACATACTAATAACCGCGAAAATGCGAAATGCAATCAAACATACCCTGGCAACATTGACAAGGTGGCTGAAATTATCCACAATGTTAGCAATGTCAGTTTCCACCCTATGCAACAAAGTCTTTTGCTTCTGAGCAGCGGCTGCGGCTGCCGCTGCAGTGGGTCCGCTTCCAGCACCACCACCTCCCAATACTCCTCCAGCTGGTCCACCTTTGTTCATTCTCTTAGTTCACCCTTACCCTCCTACCAGGGGAAAGCGGGAATTCTGCTTCAAGGATTCACGTATAAAGAACAAAGTGAGAATCTTTTGCTAGTTCCCTTTTTCAATTCCAAATCAGGACCTAATAGGCACCACCGCAAAACAAAAAGAACACATAATTGGGAAAAAAAAATAATAATAATAAAGTAAGCCTATAAAGCTCCAAAATAATGAAACCTACCGAAGCTGCATATTCATCTATCAATCAAGGGACTTTTCTAATCTAATTACACCAGTGTTTGAAACTAAAAAGCACAAGTGGTAATGAAATCTGAAGCAAAAAGCAAAGTGTATCAAGTCCCAGGGTTGCATGAAGAGGAACAGTGAATGAACTGCAAACCTGAAAGACGGAGTTCTATGAATGCGGTGGAGGCCGGTGAGCTGGTCTCGTCGCGGCCGTGGACGCCGGTGCCGGTCACTGTCTCGCGGTGGTCCGGTCTCTTAGCTCTCTCGTTGTGTGTGTGACTCGCTAGTCACGAGGGGAAATCGCAAATTCGGAATTTCAGATTGCGTCCTGATGATGACTTTATATTTTTTAGGCAAAAGCATCTTTATGGTCCTCAAATTTTAGATCAACTTTCAATTTTATCTTCAATCTTTTTTTTCTGACAATTTCGTCTCCAATATTTCACATTTTGGTCAATTTTATCCTTTGAATTATTTCTTTCAATAAATTAATGATAGACTTTATCCTATTTTTCAATTTGAGTTTCTTTTTTTTTTTTTATCAATTTTACATTATATATCACTAGTTATGATAAAATCAGTTGTTAACATTTAATTAAAATAAGAGCAAAGAATAAAATTGACCAAAATGTGAAATATTGATGATAAAATTGACAACAAAAAATATTAGAGATAAAATTGAAAGTTGATATAAAGTTTGAGGATTAAAAAAATTCTTTTACCATAACTTTATAAAAAAGTATAAATAATCTTACTAATTATTTTTCTTTTAAAAAAAGTTTGTGTTTCTAATAATCTAGTTTCGTTCTTGTGAAATGACTTTGATGAATTGATTGAGGCTTCATTCAAACCATAGCTTGATGCTGCTTCTTTATACTGGGAATGCACTATTACCATATATAATCACAGAAACTAGAATTTTCGTTTCATGTTGTTTATATAATTATATCGTATTAAAAAAAAAATAGAGAGAACGACATTGCAATTTGCAACACAGAGATCAAGAAAACAGAGCAAGCAGTGCCATTACCATCTTCTCTATATTCATCATGGCTTCATCTTCTGCTTCTACCAACACACAGAGAGAACTAAAAGGTCTTTATTGCAATATTCTCCCAAGTTATTTATTCTTTCTTATATTTTGGTTCTATTATAGAGAAAAATGTCCTTGATGCAAAGAATTTAAACTTTTAGGAGTTAAAAATTAATTTTGTCTTTTTTTTAACAGAAAAATGGATAGAAAATAACGGGGAGACCAATTTAGAACATTGAACATAACTAGAGGACAAAATAGCCCTTTTCTTTTTACAGATTTTTTTTCTCTTTCTTTAATTCAAACCAACTCAAATGGGATTTGTATTGAACACCAGATAATATTATTTGTCCGGTGATCCAATCCCAATGCCATAAGTAGAACAGAATTCTCTACTTTGTAGACTCAGGAAGACCAACCTCATACAAGTTGAACCAAAAACAAGACTTAGAAGATATCACAGAGCAAATGGACGGAGACAAGAGCGCGCCGGCGGTGGTGCATCCTGCAGTTGAACCACTTTCATTCATTCTCGGCACATGGAGAGGCCAAGGCGAAGGCGGCTTCCCCACCATACACTCCTTCTCTTACGGCGAAGAACTTCATTTTTCCCATCCCGGTAACAAAGTATGTGTAAACAAACCAACAATATCTGAAATTCTTCGTTTTTCCTTATTGGGTTTCGATCTTTAATATGAGGAATTGAATTGTTGTTGCCTTCTTGTTGATTTTGCCTGAGATGAGACAAGCCCGTCATTGGGTATACTCAGAAGACTTGGAAACTCAGCTCCGGCGAGCCAATGCACGCCGAGAGTGGATACTGGCGTCCGAAGCCTGATGGTTCCATTGAAGTTGTGATTGCTCAAAGCACTGGCCTAGTTGAAGTTCAGGTAATGTGATTGATCTTGATTCAGTCTTGTAGTTGTACCATTTAGTTTTGCTGGTGCACATAAACTGTTTGACGAATTGTCTGCTTTATTTCATACTTGTAACTTGTGCCTTTATTTCGAATGCTATATCTGGTGGGTGAAAATGAAGTTTTTGAGTAGGCTTTCAGGCTACCTGGTCATTTGTGAACTCCAAACAAATGAGACAAGATCATAAATTAACTTTGATGTGTGGAACCCCTTGAATTATGTCTAACAAATAAGTTTGACCAATGGGGATTGGGTCTAGCAGAAGTGCTAGTGCTAGTCTCCTTTACGTGATGAATTCGAGTTCGAATAATTGTGAAAAAAGATGTTCACATTTATTTTCGGATAATATTTCAAACAGAATTGTCTATGATAGGAAATATATATAGAAAATAAAAAAATAAGTCTGTATAGCCAAACCTATACGAGAACGACTTAACCTCCACATTGCAAGTTCTTAATACATTCAACATTAGTCAATACTTCTCAGTTTACATTCGGAAAAGCTCTGGTTGAGGAAGGATTTGATAAAAATTTCTCAGTGAACTACTATATATGTTTGAATTAATTCCTAGGTTAGGTTTTCAAAAAATGGAAATTCTGATTACTTGCTACGTACTTTTAAACCCCTTGCTGCAACCTATTAGGGTGCAACACATTGTTGAGAATCCTTTGCTGGCTGGATTTCTGCCATTGTTGTATTATTATTAGCACATGAAAACATTTAACTATTGCTTGATTTCTAGGTCTAAGAGGTAAGATATTTCTAGCATCTTTTTTCCCCCTCAGTCCCTTTTTTTAAAAAAACTTCTGATGTGCTCCTAAGTCCTAACATCTCCATCTCATGACATCCAGAAAGGGACGTACAATGCCAAGGAGAAGGTGATAGAGCTTCAGAGCGAAAGTGTTGGGAATGCTTCAAAGGTAAATATATTGCATCATAGTATAGATAATGTTTACAACAAATAGAAAAGGGAAAATCTGAGTGTTGTTCTTTGATGTTCGTTTGCCATAAGATTTTTCAATAGCATTGGTAGAGTGTTGAATTGTAAAAAATACCCACATGTTACACTTGTTCTTTTGAAAACATGATAGATAATTTGACATAAGTTGATAACCACTTAGTCCTGAAATTCATGATTAGGCAAACATGTTGCCATCTGCCTTGCTTTTCTGTTATGATTTATGAAAGTGGAATAGCACCAAACTGTTTTTGCTCAACCTGCGCAGGTTACCGAGATACGACGAGTTTTCCGGCTGGTTGATGGGAATCTTTGTTATGAAGTTCAGATGGCTACCAATACTATGAGTCTTCAACCACACCTAAAAGCAGCATTAAAGAAGCTCTGAAGCAATCATCCCATGTTCTGTCCCATATGACTGTATCTTTCATTTTTCCTGCGAAGTCTAAAAGTCGTTTTTCCAGGCATCATAAAGACGAACTTTCTAAATCGCAATTTAGGAGGAAAAGTTGAAGGCCAGTTTACTTTCATATATATTTATATACATTGCCTTGTACCTGTGACCAGGTCATGAGGAAAGCAAGTCCTGTAGAACCTTTTGAAAAAAAAATCTATGAAGGATAGACATTTCATTCTGAGAGTGTGTCGTGTTAAACACGTCTTCGTGTCTGACACCCGTACCACCATACAACACTCATACAATACATATTGATAAGTTTCTGTAAAATTAAAAATATAAAATTACATATTATATTAAGAATAAATATTGTAATTTATAAAATTTTGACTAGAATTTATAGATTTTTAATTATTTATATATATAAATATATGTCGTATCATGTCGAATAAAAATTTAACGTGTTGATGTATCCATGTCCTGTGTCCATGCTTTATAAGAATAAATAAATAAAAACAGAAGTTCTTGCCATTGTGAGACTTCATTGTAATCTGATCCAATATTCACAGTTAATGTTATTGTCGTGGAATACCATTTCCTTTAAATGAGTAACCCTGGCTTTATAAATAGAGTATCGGGTGTAATAACAGGTATATGTTAAATAATTTCATTTTGTAACATTTATCAGAACTTGCAAAAAAATGGATTTTATTAGTTTAATATATAGCATTAGGATTGATCGTCCCTTCATGTTTGAAGTCGACCAAACTACGTGATTAAAGTCATAACCCTTTCTGCAGATTTAAATACATTTTTTTTCCTTCATTCTCGTTCGTTTTCTTCAATGTCGAACAAATTTAAAGAAACCAAAATGCTAACTTTAAATTGAAATCAAACAAAAAGTCAAGATTGTAAATTCTAGTGAAAATACTAAGGACTCACTGTGAAACTCATCATCCAACATTTATATAAATAAGCCTAGCAAAAGTATGGATATTTTTTGTAAATGGACGATGTCAATTAAAATACCACTAACACTCATAATATCAAACATGTGTCCTTTTCCTACACCACAAAAACCAAAAGAAGAAGCTCTTGTTCAAAGTTTTATTCCCAGCCGGTAGCAGGAACATTTTCAATTCCAGGAACAACAGGAGGAACTTGTGGAGGTGGAACAGCTTCACCCCAATCTCCTGCAATAAGATTTAAGTTCAACATGAAAATACATAATAATTAAATAATTCAAGAGGCACATTTGTCTCATGAGTTCATCAGTATTTGACAGAGATTCTAAGGGACTAGTTTACCAACGTGACAAAGTCCTCACCAGATATCAATACATTTGCAAGATTAATAAGCAGGGCAAAACATTAAGCTGAACTTAGTCTAAGATTATCATAGTAACCAAGCATGAATTAAAACGGTGAACTTACCGGCTTCAGCGGTCCAGTTGGTTGGAGCAGCTGGAATTGGTTGTGGAACAGCATCAGTCCAGGATTGATCAACTGCAGTTGGCCACTGGCCATCTCCAATGGCACCAATACCAGAAGCACCGAAATCAGTTGCAGTATAATCGGCGACAGGAAGTGCCTCCTCTTCCTCAAGTTCTTTGGTCTCCTCAGGTTCTCTATAGAAGAATAAATCAACCTGCACAAAAGAAGATTTTAAGTGGCAGAGATCATGAAGGAAGCCTGAAAATAAGGCTACTTTCTTCAATGATACAGATTTCAACTGAAAACCAGAGGATCCTTTTAAAATAGAGTTACACAAATGCGTTTTCAATTTCACAAGATATTGTGTCTTAAAACTAAGGGCGCATGTTTCAAGGATCTTCACCGGGGTTTTCCATTTAGGCTCAATGCGGCAGTTAGGTGGCTATTACATAGGCCCCAGTTGCTGACTCCACTATGGAGCCCTAATAGATTATAAAAATAAATAAAGGAAGAGACTATTTTACCATCACGTCCCACTTAAGCCCTGGACGAATAGTGCCCCGCATCTGCAACACCATCCTTGCTAATAGCCAAAAGAGGCACCCAATGCTATGCTTCCCCTTGTTATTGGCAGGAATCCCAATATCAACATATCGCATGGGAGAATCAGTGTCGCAAAAGGCAATAGTTGGAATATTTCCAAGAGCACCCTCCTTGATGGGCTGCACATAAATTAATACCAAAGCAAATATGTGTGTATGAGATTAAAGAGAATGAATAGATCAATTACACTCCAATTTAAACCAATTCACCCAACATCATCAAAGGAATTCTTATAAATAGATAATAACCTGGTGATCGGTTCTCGGGTCAGTTAGGATGAGGAGACGAGGTTCACTATAAGATGTTTGGAGCTGATTAGTGAACGTTCCTGGGGTGTGCCTTCCGGCAAGTGCATGGGCACCAGTGTATTGAGCAAACTTAAGCACAGCTCTTTGACCATAAGGCCTGGCTGACTGAACAATAATATCTTGAGGGTTCTCAATAGCAACAATAACCCTGGCAGCAAGTTGAAGCTTCTCCCATGTTTTGCCAAGATTAATTATGTAAATACCTAATCACCAGAAAACCAAAATCAACAAAAACTCAATAGCACGTAATACTACATCAAATTCCACCTACGTATTCAAATTTTGAAAACTTAACATCTTTGGTATACACATTTTCGGGTCATGGGAAATACTAATGCCACCATCTCTATAGACTATAGTTATCATAAATTACAGATCTTAAGTGTTTTACTAACTAATTGAATATATATTCAATCGGTGAAGTAACTAACTAGCGAAGAAAACACAATCTTCCATTCTGCTAAAAAGAATTTAAAGGCAACTTCATCAATTCATCATGCCGTACGGTAACCAGATATACATACATATATTAACAATCAATGAAAATGTTGATTCATAAAATTGTCGTAGTAGGATATCTAAGAAGTGAAAACTGACCATCATTACGGCGCTTGAAGACATATCGCTCCATCTGGAAGTTGCAGTTTTTGGTTCCGAGGTGAACTTCGGCGGCCAACATCATCTGGATGTCAGCCTCCTTCTGAGATAGCTGGCGCGGAGGAGCGGCGGCGGAGGTGGTGGTGGCGGCGGCCATGGCTCCGGCGAGACGAACTACTACTCTGAAGCGAATGCTCAAGACTCAAGTTGGCAGTGTGAAGAAGCACGAGATAGCCGTAAAATTATGCGTTGGAGAAGATAGGAAGGAGGGTCCAAAAAACCCTAGTTTCTCTCAAATGACGTATATATACCCCTTTCACAAATTTCTTGAAAAAAAAAAAGTTATTTTTTGTTTTAGTATGATGAATGATAATAATAATAATAATAAGGCAAAACACCATTTCGTGCCCCTAACGTTTGCGGTGATTTTCAGTTATGCCCCTAACGTTTCATTTGTGTCAGTTGTGCCCCCAATGTGAAACGTTAGTTTCGATTATGCCCCCAATTTCAATCATCCACAAAAAAAAACACCATTTTCGCACGATTTAAGCTCTGTTTTGAACAGATTTTATATGGGTTTTAATTTTCGGACATCACAAACTTGATTACTTGGATCAATTTCAAAGATTAAGCTCAAAATAGCCCTAAAAAGGACCAAAACGAAATGCAGCAAAACGAAGCATTTTTCTCAAAATTTTCATGTGCAAAATGATCATTAGGAGCCAAAAATGAGTACACATAAACTCATTTATCAAAACAAACTAAAACGAACACGGATCGAAGCTCAAAAGTTCCGAAAAACGATACACTAACGAGGGTGGGGCATAATTGAAACTAACGTTTCACATTGGGGGCACAACTGACACAAATGAAACGATAGGGGCATAACTGAAAATCACCCCAAAAGTTAGGGGTACAAAAGGGTGTTTTGCCTAATAATAATAATTCACAAAGCCAGTATTTTTTGTTTTAATAAAATTATTTATATATGGATTTTTTTTCTAGTTTCTTAAAAATAGTTGAAGATTTTTGTTTCAAATAAATATTAGTCTCATGTTAGTATTTTTTTTTTT
>QANZ01049215.1:0-19001 GCA_003254925.1 Chamaecrista fasciculata
TAGAATTTTGTATGTGATGCAATCTGCGCTAGATGTATGTTTTCGGGCTGCGTTTAACATGCAATCGTTTTCACTCTCATAAACGAACACGTATGCGATACGAGGATAGGATTTCAGCCTCCGCTGAAACGCCAGCGCCCGACGGTGGAAATCCCTCAGATCCCGGCGACTCCAGAAGAGGTTGGCTTCAACGCCCTGGAGTTTCTCTCCAAATCTTTGTCTGAAGAGGGTGCGGTGAAACGAGATGATCTGGCTCGGGCGTCCACGGAAAATACTCAGGATCCATCTGAGGAAGCGGCTAGGTTTCTTCTAGCCACGGGGGATGCGATTGCTTGCTAGCAGCGTTTCTCGGAAAGATCTTTTGTCTGAGAGAGACGCTGCGCGTGAGGACGCCAAGAGGGCGCGTCAGGGATTGATTGAGCTGAAGGACGAGCTCAATGTGATGAAGGCGTCCCAAGAGTCTCTTCAGGGTGATTATGACCGAAGGGGGAGTCGGTTGAAAGAGGTCAATGACCTGAACGCCCAGCTGGAGGCAAAGTTGGCGTCCTTGGACGAAGAGCTCCGGCAGGAGAAGGAAAAATTTAAAGCCCTGTGCTCTTTGGCGGTGCGGCAGGTAAAGTGGCGAGGATCGCGCTACAATTATATTGGGTTCAAGAACGCCATTGCGCAGTTGAAACTTCGCAACCCGAACCTCATCACCGATTGGATATGTCCCAACAAGGTTGTGGAAGGGAGGCTTCTCCGGGATCCGTACCGTAGTGATCCCATGGTAAGGATGCCGTGTATGCCGGACAATTTCGACTTGGACGGCTATGAGTCCCAGGGTGATGAGGACTTCCCATGGTTTCCTAACATGGAGGTTCCCCTTTCAGGGGAGTTGGCCCCAACTGATGCGGCGCCTTCGTCGGATGCGGGTGCTGGTGCAAGCGGCGTTGTTGCCAACCAAGCGGATGGGAACGCCGAGGGGGCTCAAAGCGCAACTACGACCGAGGATCCTCCTGCTGCTTCCTAGGCCTGCGTGCCTTTTGGGTTCTTTCTTGGGCCTGCGTGCCTATTTACATATTTGTTAGTTTTTGATCGGATTACGGCGTCAACGCCGTTTTGAATTGTGTTTGATATTGGCCTGTTGTGCCTCTTTCTGAATGGTTGGGCGTTGATGCCCTTAACATGTTATTTTTATGCCTGACTTCTTTTGCTTTAAGCGTTCTCATTCTATGACGTGTTTTTAACTTGCATGTTTTTCGATTCGATCGATATGTTTTTTTGCACCTTAAGGTGCTGCCTCGTGATGGGCACGCTTCGAGCGTTTTTCGCGTATTATACGCTAAGTTTTGACTAGTCATCCAAGGGAGGGTCGGTCCGCATGGTAGTGAGTGCCATACTCACAAGGCTCCTTCGAGGGCCTTTTCGCTGCTGTTCCGAGGGCGTCCCCTCGAGCAGCGCCATCTTTATTTATTTGTTGGAATGAAGAAAAAATAATTCATTGATAATGAAAGCAAAGTACAATTTGCGCCAATGGCCTTATTTAACAGTGCTATAATCTTAGAGCGTAATTTATCCACTTATGGAAAATAAAATTTGAGCTTTGCCATGTTCCAGGCGTTTGGGAGTGATTTGCCTTCGGGCGTTTCCAGTCGGAAGGCGTTCCCGGGTAGGACTTCTACGACTCTGTAGGGGCCTTCCCAGTTCGGTCCGAGTTTGCCGTGTCTAGGATCCTTTCTGTTATTTTCCACCGTCCTGAGCACCAGATCTCCCACTTTGAGAGTTCTGGATTTTACTTTTGAGTCATGGTATCTTTTGACCATTTGATTGTAGGCAGCTTGTCTGATGGCTGCAACTTCTCTCGTTTCTTCCAAGCTGTCTAAGGCCTGGAGCCTGGAGTTGGCATCATTGGTGTTTGGATAATTGATTATCCTCTCAGTCGGGACGTTCACTTCGGCAGGTATGACTGCTTCATGTCCATATGCTAAGGCGAAAGGTGTTTCCCTTGTAGCTGTTTGTTCCGTGGTTCTGTATGACCATAGGACTGAGGGGAGCTCATCAACCCATCTTCCCTTAGCTGACTCTAGTCTTCTCTTGATTCCTTGGATGATGATTCTGTTGGTTAATTCAACTTGGCCGTTTGTGGCTGGATGTTCTACCGAGGTGGTCTTATGATGAATTTTCCAAGCTTTGCAGAAGTCTTGGAATTTTCTACTTGTGAATTGGGCGCCATTGTCAGATATGAGAGTGTTCGGGAGTCCAAACCTGGTAATGACGTTCTGCCATAGGAACTTCTCCATGGCTTCCGAGGTTATGGACGCCACTGCTTTGGCTTCTACCCATTTTGTAAAGTAGTCAACGGCGACTATGAGAAATTTTTTCTGATAGGCCGCTGTTGGGAATGGTCCTGCAATGTCGATTCCCCATAAGTCAAACGGCCAAGGTGAGGTGATGGCGTTCATGGGGGTTGCATGAGTATGGACCATATTGGCATACTTCTGACATTTCTCGCATGAGCGCACAACGCCTTCTGCGTCCTGTAGTAGCGTGGGCCAGTAATAGCCTGCCCTTTGGATCTTTCTTCTCATAGCCATTGGGCCTTGGTGACTTGCACATAGGCCTTCATGGACTTCAGTCAACACCCTGGTGACTTCGTTTCCTGCTATACACTTGGCCCCCGGGTGACTGAAGTTTTTCCTGTATAACGCTCCTTGTCTGACAAAGTACCTGCCAGATCTCCTTGTGACTTTTCTTGCCACGTTTTTGTCTGAGGGAAGGGAGCCTTTTTCCAGATAGTTGAATATTGGCGTTCTCCAATCGACGACTTCTTCCGTAGGAAGAATGTCCTGTTCCAGTATCGAGGGCTCCCTGAGGGTCGTTTTGATGATGGAATTCCTTCCCCCTTTGTTTGGCTTAGATGCCAACTTGGCGAGCTCGTCGGCTCGGGCGTTCTCGCTTCGTGGGATATGTTTGAAAGTGGCGTCTATGCTTGATCCTTCCATGATCTTTTTTGCCTTGTCGGCGTACTGGACCATGGTCGAGTCTTTGGTTTCATATTCCCCGTTCATCTGTTGTACTACCAATTGGGAATCTGCGAAGATTTCCAATCTCTTGGCGCCTATGTTGGCTGCCAATTTCAAGGCAGCGATCAACGCCTCATACTCCGCCTGATTGTTGGTAATGGGGCACTCGATTTCAATAGACTGTTCGATGATGGAGCCGTCTGGGGCTCGCATTACTACTCCTGCTCCGCGTTGGGAGTTTGACGCGGCGCCATCAATATGTACGCTCCAAGTCCAATTCTGGGCGTTTTCTGGTCCAGTCATCTCTGCTATGAAGTCTGCTAATGCCTGCCCCTTAATGGCCCTTCTTGGCTCATACGCGATCCCGTATTCTGAGATCTCCACGGACCATATTGACATCCTTCCAGCAATATCCGACTGTTCGATCATTTGCTTGAGGGGTCTATCCGTTCTAACGATTATTTGGTATTGCTGGTAGTAGTGTCTCAGCTTTCTAGTTGAGTGAAGTAACGAAAAAGTTAGCTTCTCTAGGCGATGATACCTTTTTTCGGCTCCTGTGAGCGTTTTGCTTGTGAAGTAGATGGGTTTCTGTTCTTCCCCATCTTCGAGCACCAAGGCCGAACTAATGGCGTCGTCCGTGGACGCCAAGTAGACGTAGATTGGCTTATCTTTGACTGGGATTACCAGTATTGGCGGTGACGCCAAATATGCTTTCAGCCTTTGGAAGGCTTCCTCGCATTCCTTGGTCCATTCGAATCGTTTGTTGGCTTTTAGTGTTCGAAAGAAAGGCAAGCATTTGTCAGCTGACCTGAACGTAAAGGAGACCGTTAATGAGTAATGATCGTTTTATTGATAAAGATGGTGCGTCGAAAAGACGGCTTACATAGAAATTAAATGGCGTGCTGAAAATGGAAAAAAGACCAGACATGAGTGGTCCTAAAAACTGGAATTTTAAAAACATAAATAAAAGAAGTCGTCAAGGCTTTGTCTAAAGAAAAAAGCTCCAAAGCTTTATTATTGGGGTGGCGGTGGGCGCCCTCTACCTCGACAGGAACCTATGGAGTGCCGCTAGCCTTCCGTTGAGGCGTTGGACTTCTTTAACTGACCTAGGAGAATGCATCTCCAGGATAGCCTTGCACTGGTCTGTGTTTGCTTCGATTCCTCTGTTGGTGAGCATGAATCCGAGGAATTTTCCCCCGTTTACGCCGAAGGCGCACTTTGAGGGGTTCAGCTTCATCTGGTACTTTCGCAGTTGGTCGAAGATCTCCTTCAAATCTTCAGTGTGCTTTCTGCCTTCTTTTGTCTTCACCACCATGTCGTCGACGTAGACTTCCAGATTCTTCCCAATGTGATCTCTAAAGAAAAGATCCATCATTCTCTGGTAGGTAGCGCCCGCGTTTTTTAGTCCGAAAGGCATCACCGTGTAGCAGTACGTGCCCATCTCTGTTATGAACGCCGTTTTCTCGGCGTCTTCAGGGTTCATTTTGATCTGATTATATCCGCTGAAGGCGTCTAAGAAACTCATCGTCTGATGACCACAGGTCCCATCCACAAGTTTGTCGATATTGGGCAATGGGTAGTGATCTTTCGGACACGCCTTGTTGAGGTCAGTGAAGTCTACACACATCCTCCACTTGTCGTTAGATTTCTTGACCAGTACCACGTTGGAGAGCCACTATGGGTATTTGGCTTCCCTGATAAATCCCGCGGTCAGTAATTTACTAACTTCTTCTTTGATTGTCGCTTGGCACTCATGGCCAAAGAGGCGTTTCCGTTGTATCACTCCTCTTCTACCATCGGTGTTTAGACTGTGGCAGATGAGCTTAGGGTCAATTCCTGGCATGTTTGCAGGACACCAGGCGAATACATCCGAAGATTCCCTCAATAGTTGGATGAGTTCGGACTTCTCTTCTTCACGAAGGAGCATATTGATCTGAACCGTTTTTTCGGCGTCTTTGCCCAGCTGCACCACTTCCAAATCTCCTGTTGGCTTGGGCCTTTGATTCGAGATCTCATCCCTGAAGTCCTCTATGTCGCCGTTCGAACCCTCAAGTTTCCCTCTAGTTGGGGCGTTATCAGCCGATGTACTTGGCCGCGTTTTCCTCTTTCTTTCTTCTTCATTAGTTTTTGCCAGACTCATCGCATAGCATTGTCTGGCTGTCCTTTGGTCCGCTCTCACTTGACCCACTCCCTGTGGTGTTGGAAACTTCATGCGAAGGTGAGCGGTGGATATCACCGCTCTCATTTTATTCAGGGAAGGACGCCCGAGAAGGACGTTGTACGCTGAGGGCGCTTGTACCACCAAGAATTCTACCATAATACTCGTCACCCTAGGCTTCTCCCCCACGGTGAGTCGTAAGTCAACGCTACCAAGGGCTGGTATCTGATCTCCTGTGAATCCTATAAGGCGCCCATGATGTTCCTTGAGGTCTGACCTTGGAACGCCCAGCTGATCGAAGCATGACTTGTAAATGATGTCAGCGGACGAGCCCTGGTCTACCATGATCCTTTCAACTGTAAAGGTACCAACTCGTGCTGTGATCACCATAGGGTCATCATAATCTTGGTTGACTTCCCACAATTCATCGTCAGTGAAGGTTATGGGTTCAACCCACCTTTCTGCTTTGGACGCTTCCTTGTAATCAATCCTAAGTATGGATCGATTCACCTTCCTCTTTTTATGTGGAGCCTTGGCGCCACTTTTTTCTATGCCACCTGAGATGGTGTGGATGATCCCAGATGGCTTGTCATCTCTCGGCGGTGTACGCCGATCCCTTTTCCTTTCTTCGCCATCAGCGCCCCCTCCTCTCGGCTTCTTCTGCTCGCGAGTGTTTTTCTCTTCTCTGGGCCTCTTACTGCCATCTTTTTTGATGAACCTGGATGGGAGGCGTCCCAGTCTGATCAGGTTTTCGATTTCATCCTTCAGGACAATACACTCGTCTGTTGTATGTCCTTTTGTTCTATGATACCTGCAGTATTTGCTGGTATCAACGTTTCGCCCTGCTCTCCTAGGGCGGTCAGGAAGTCTCGGTAGCAGATCTATGTTGCAGATTTCTCGAAACACCTCTGATTGAGACACAGCGAGGACAGTGTAGACAGCATGCCTTCCCCTGGGTGGGGATCGTGGACGCCGGGAATACTCCCTTCCTTTCGATGCTTGGGCGCCACCAGCTTTTTCCGAGTTTTTACCATATGGCTTTCTAGTGTCTGGTTCGATCCTCGTGAAGCGATCTCGCTGGGTTTTGTCTAAGTCTCCTCAACCATTGAGAGGAGCTCTCCGACAGATCTGGGAGCCCTGTGTGTAAGCTCCTTATGCGCATGACCTGGTCTGATTCCTGCCAAGAACGAGTATACTGCGATTTTGTCATCTACTTCTTTGATGCTTAGCAGAGTTTTGTTGAACTTTGCCAAGTAGTCTCGCAGCGATTCCCCCTTATTCTGCCTGATGTCGGTCAAGACCGCCATAGGCTGCTTGTATACTTTGCTGGTGGCGAATCGTTTTTTAAACATTTCTTCCAGGTCCTTGAAGCAATGCACCGAGCCCGCCGGGAGTTTGGAGAACCAATCCAGAGCTGGTCCTTCCAAAGTAATTGGGAACAGCTTGCACCGTTGAGGGTCTCCCAAGTTGGAGATATTCATGGCGGCCTTGAAACTGAGCAAATGATCCTCTGGGTCTTTTTCACCCGTATAAGGCGTCAGCTTCATGGGCATTTTGTAGTTCTTGTCTAGTTCGACAGCTTGCACGTGAGGGGCAAATATTCCCCCAGCCAACTGGGGCGCTTCGGCCGGGGGCGCCGGATTGGTTGGTGGCGCCCATTCCGGCGCTGGTGCCTGGACATTCGTAGGTTGATACATTCCAACGGACCTTCCGTAAGGTGCCGATTCTGGCGCTGGTGCCTGGACGCTCATGGGCTGGTACATACCAGCAGATCCTCCATAGACGCCATATCCGGGGTAATATTGAGGATAATACCCCTGTGGGTAATAGTAACTCTGAGGTGGATAAGAGTAGGCGCCCACCCAAGTTTGCTGCTGGGTGAGCTGAGCGGTTTGGCTAGGAGCCTGCTGCTGGGTTGCCACCTGGGCAGGTGGTGGGTTGTTCATGGGAGCTGTCACCTGTTCTTGGTTTTCTGGGTTTCCTTCTGGAGGTACGGGTTCTGGGTCTGCTTCCTCAGCAACTTGCTTTCCCTTGCCCGTAATCAGATCACGGATGTCTTTGCGCAGTGCTTCCATCTCGATGCGCATGTCAGCCTTGAGTGCAGCGATCTTGTCCTCCGCTGTTATGGTAATTTGCCCCGTAGTCACTGGGTTGGGCAGCGTAGGGGCTTCCTGGATGGTTGGAAATCCTGGGGGAGGAGCGAGCGTCGAATCCTGTGCGGATTGAGCTACTGAGCCTCCTGAAGCGTGTTGATCAGTTGGAGTGGATGTCATCTTGCCGATTTCTGTAGATGTCATCTTTTTCTCTGGTTCGATGAAGCACACAGGTTAGATAAGATAAAAATACTGGAAAAAATGTATATGATCCAACCTTATCGTTCATGTATCCAAAGAAAAAATTCTAAACTAAGATCAACACTTTTATAAATTAAATCTGGACTTTGAATAAAAAGTCCCCACGGACGGCGCCAGTGATGAACCTGGTTTTGGCCGGAGGGCATTACCTGNAAATAATTTATGTCCCTCTTATTTAAAAAAATTAACTATATAAATTCAAAAAATAAATTCAACCAAAATATTTTAAAAAGGTTAAAGGGTCATTTTGGTCCATTATGTTTCAAATTGGTCCTAAATGTTTACAAAATAAATCATTTTGGTCCTAAATATTAGTAAAATGTTTCATTTTGATCCCAAACTATTGAATTTGGTCATATTTCTCTCGTCTTTCATTTCAAATTCAAAGGACTTGTTAAGAGGAACTAGTAGCTCTGAATTTGTCGCATTCGAATTTGAAATGAGAGAGATATGATCAACATTGCTTGGCTGATCATGAAACGAGCGGTCAACTTTCAGGACCGATTTGACCTCGTTTGTTGACGTTCCCAACTGAATAGAGAAAGTACTATTCGAGAGCAATACATAGTTCTAAATTTGTCACGTTTAAACTTGAAACAAGTCATATTCAATAGTTTAGGACCAAAATAAACATTTTACAAATATTTAGGACCAATTTGATCATTTTAAACCATAATGGACCAAAATGAACATTAAGGCATATATTTAGGACCAAAATGACCATTTAACCTATTTAAAAATTTTATTTTAAATAACGATTCATCACTATTTTGGAACAACTCGGTATGTTTTCAACTTTTGTTTTCTCTATTAGGGACTGATGTGTTAACTCAGTAAAAATTAAGTGGCTCAAAAGTCAAATGTTTTTAAACGGCTGATTCGTTCAGTTAATATAGAATGAAGGACCAAAAAGTAAGTGTCATCATAGAAAATTATTTGGGAAATATACGATAATTGTAATTATAGTATGTATAGTTATCAAGTGGAATAATCTATCAAAATAATCTAAAAAAAACTCCAAATTGAAGCTTTTATAAAAATCTGATTATTACAAATCCCAATTCAAAAAACATCACAAAACAAAAATATACTTTTCAAATTTTTATCCAAATCACTCAAATTATTCACAAAATTCAAAAAGTCAAAAAGTAATATTTTATTTCAATTTTATCCCTATACAATATATCAATTTCTTTACCTTTCTATCAACCAAACTCAATCGTTACATACCTATTTAAATAATTTCACACTCTAAAAATCTAATTTTTCAAAAATTCATCTAAACACCATTTGATTATAATCCAATCAAATTATAATTTGATAGATCGTTTAAACGAACTGACCCTTAAACAATATTTTTATTATTTAATTTTTATAGTTAAATCATATTATGTGATGAAAAGATTTGAATTATTTTCTGTCAAATTAATAAAATATTGGTTCAAAACTATAAAAGTAAAAATTTATAAGAAACAATTGAAAAAAAGACAAATGTTTCTTTTTCTATGGGGGGAGTAGATATTTGAACCCGATCTAGGGAATATAATCTTTTCTGATGAACCTGGTTTTGGCCGGAGGGCATTACCTGGTTCGATGAAGCAACTCTGGGTCAAAAGTCGCCTGCAAGTCAATGAATGCACAGGGATGGCCCTGCGATTCACCTCCGATGCTTAAGTCAGTAAAGAGCTGGAGAGCAATAATAAGTGCAAATAGCAATAGTGCGTACCTTTTTCCAGTGCTTTTGGCTTCCCTTTTATACTGGTTGAGGATAATCTGATAGGATCCAGATTTGGCTCCATATCCGATTGTGATCATAACCAATTCTGCTGACCTGGCGCAGATATTCAGGAAAACCTTAACTGATCATGATCTTAACTGATTTGGCAGTTAAGATTTGTGTCAAGGGTGTTGATAATGAGAGAGACGTGTATCCTCTAACCTCTACCTGGCTCCTGGTTGTCGTGGAGGCGCTCTCTCGCATGTATTCTTTGTGGGCGCCTAAATGTTGGCGCTCTCACCTGGCGTGTAATTGTTCGGCGCCCAAGGTGGATGATTCCCTTATCGTTCTTTAGGCGCCAATGATCCATGTCCTTTGCTGTCGGACTGATTATGGCGTTCTTGGCTGGTATGGGCCCATCTGGCGTCCTTGATCAAGTAATCTCACCTGAATGGGCTTCGACCGCCATTAACCCGGGTCCTTAGAGTCTCCAATTTATTAGGCCTATTATCATTTTCTACTATAAAAATCGGAGTTGTTTTTAGATTTTCATTTTAAAAAATATCCTTAATAAAACATATGTTGATATACCAACTTTAATGAAATGGTATTGTTGTCGCACCCGAAATGCGAGGGGCACGACGCGAAAACGATTAAAACGAGTTTCGAAAATATTTCGCAAACATTTTCAAAAACAAGTTTTTACATGAAGTCGCCACTAAAATATTTAAGGAAAACTTTAGAGAACCTTTTTTAAAAATAATTTCGCAAATTGGTCTTGAAATCAGAGTCGAGTTTGGGAGTTGGTACGTGTGGGGAAGGTGTTAGGCACCCCACGACGTCTAATTACCGAATTGTGCAATTTAATTATGTGTGCCATAAATACCCGTAAACAATCACATGCAAAAAGCGAGAAGTTTGAATGATTGGACTTGACTAAGGAACTGACTCCAAAGGCCTACGTACCCCTTAAGGGATCAAAGTCCACGTAGTTCGTCTAGAAAACAGTGAGTTGGTTCTATTTTAGTTAGAGTGAAAGATATGAGACAAGTGGGTTGGTTTGATTTTATTATGAAATCCCAAATTTTCTCATTTCTTTCCCTCATGGGTTTTTATTTTTTTAATTTTTTGGATTTTTCATAAAAAGGCTTTGTTCTAAGTGATAATCTAAAAACATATTTTTGTATTTTTGAAGATATGATTTTTAATGAAAACATATTTTTGCTTTTTTTTTTTTAATATCATGAAATATTTATAAAAAGCTAAAAATCCTAAAAGGAAAGAGAAGATTAATTAAACTTTTATTTTTAGGATAAAGCATTGGGTCGTTGGAACCCAAATTCGTCACACAAATTCACAATAACTTCACACAAATACGGAATTTAAACATGCAATGCAAATCCTAACGCATCCTAAGTCCTCTTCCCACCAGCACCGATTAACAGTAGTGTACAGTGAGACAATTTCTTACACCGTAAGGTAGAGGCCTAGCGAGCCACCCCACAAGGGAGTCGGGTACCTCCTCTACCCATGATAAGTGTAAGTATCCTTAGACTCTCTAAACGAAACAAGTTATGTCTAAAATGCGTGATTTCATAAAACAAGAGAGGAGTTAGTAAAAGGACATAGAAAAAAAAAAAGAAAAATGAATAAATAAGTAATTAAAAAAAACTAATGAAAGTAAAGTAAAAGCAAAGGAAAAGAAAAATAAGTTAGAAAACAAAATAATGAAATAAAACAAGATTAAAATAAAAGGAAAAAGATAGATAATATAAATAAAATAAAAGAAATAAAAATATAAATAAAAGGTAAACCTAAAAATTAGACATGAAAATAAAATAACATAGAGTAAAAGAACAAAAGGAGGTGTACAAATCAAATAAAATTAAAATAGAACAAAAGAAGATAAATAGTGAAGATAAACAAAATAAAAACAAAAATAAAAATTACACAATAAAAATAGAAACCCCAAAAAAAAAAATAATAAAGTGAACAAATAACTTAAAAATGAAAAATGGAACTAAAAGAAAACAACATAAAATAAAGAAAGAATCGAGTAATAGAAATAAAAATAAGAATAAAATAAAAGTTAAAATATAATAATAAAACAAATAAAAGAAAAAAAGAAGAAAAAGAACAAAACAAAACAAAATTCAAAAACAAAATAAATAAAAAGAAAGAACAAAAAAGATGACCACAAAAAAAAAGTTGAGGAAAGAGAAAGTAATAAAATAAACAAAAATAAAATAGAATGAAAGAAGAAGCAGATGCACGCACTCACGCAGGAGCAGGACGGAGAGAGAAGAAAAGGGAAAAGCTAAAACTGTACTTTTACCCCCCAAAATACTTTCCTTTATTTCATCTAGGTCCCCTAATCTCTTCTGCAGGGACTGAAATGAAGTTTCAGAAGAGTATCCTGGGTCAGTTTCTTAGTTTTATCCTAAAACCAGATTAAGTTTGAGAAAACTGCAGATAAGCCCAGAAACCTTCAAATATCATCATTTTAGTCCCAAGCTCTCAAAACAAAAGTGCAAAGCATTCTAAAACTCTTCCAAACGGACATATTTGGTCCCTAACCCATAAATCTCTCAGCAAATGAACCAAAAAAAAGAAGAGAAGTGGAAGAAAGAAGAAAGCGCAGGGACTAAACTGAAAAAACGCTGAAACTTTAGACCCACCAGAAAATCACAGTTTTCTCGCCGGAAAACGGTCGGGAACCGCCGGAGAGTCCAAGAAACCTCTAAATCGCATTCAAAATGCTCAAGAAAAGATTTTTTTTTTAATGTTGTCCTTTCTCTCTCTAGTTCGTCTCTCTCTCTCTCTAGTTTCTTGCTCCCTCCTTTTCTTTTTTCTGATTCTCCAACACACACATATATCAGCCACAACAAGAAGAAGCTACTGCGTCCTCTCTTTTTCAAAAACCAGAAACTAGAACCCTATAAGAGTGAAAAAAACGATGAACTTCTTTGAAAACCTCCATCCTCTTGCTTTGCCAGCTTTGATGACGCCACCAACTATCCATAACTGGAATGGTTCAGCCGATGAGGGTCACTAGGAAAGGGGCAAGGTTGCGTATGTGTGAAAGAATTAAATGGATGGTCAGTGATGAACCTGGTTTTGGCCGGGGGCATTACCTGGGTCGGAAGTCGCCTGCAAGTCAATGAACACACAGGGGTGGCCTTGTGATTCACCTCCGATGCTTAAGTTAGTAAGGGGTTGAGCACAATAATCTCAATAGACGGGTTAGAGTGCGTACCTTTGTCCAGCATGAAGGGCTTCCCTTTTATACTAGTTAAGGATAATCTAATGAGATCTTACCATAAATGCTTGAATGGCTGATTGTGATCTCGGCTGATTTGGCTGATCTGATTGTGATCTTGGGCTCCCACGTACTTTCCTTTCTTGCGAAGATGCCTTAGTGGGCAAGGCGCTATTAATGAGAGAGTCAATCAGGGGGATCCTGATTGATCTTTGATTGATTCTTGATTGATCAGGCAATGTTTCCTTATTCGCTTCCACGTGGACGCCCACATCATCTGTGATTGTTGACGTCCTCAACTGATGAAGGAGCATGAGGTGTTCATGCCTGGGTGACTCCTCTGTTGGGCTTGCACGCTATTGCTTTGGGCCTTTTGGGCCTCCTGATTACTGGGCCTATTATCACTAGTCCCAACAAAAGGAGTGAAACTCTGTCCCCATCAGTGGAGTCCACATCAAGGGCGTTATCGATTCTGACTACTGTTTTCCTTTGCTGTTGTTGGCGTTGACGCCTTGAGCGACCTTTAGAGACAACGAGTTTCCGTCATGCTTTGGTTGATGGGGCGTTCCAGGTATCAGCGCCACATATCCCTGTCTTTTCAACTTCTTTGCTGACGTTTCGTTGTCGCTTCAACCCTGTGTGTCAGGCGCATCGTGGCCACGTGTCAAGGCGCGATTGGCCTAACCTTTGCTATGATGGCAAAACGTGGACCGAGGGGGGCGCATTTAATGCGACGCCTCGATTTTCGAGAAAGTTTTTCAAAAAATTGCCACTTCTTCTCTCTCCCCCCTCACTTCACTATTTTCGCATTTTCAAACTCAGTTCTTCCTCCTCATTCTCTCTGCATTCCGGAAAACTCCATTTTTGAAGCTTGCCTCCTGATTTTTCCTCACCTACTCTGCTGCTTGCTGCTGCTCGTTTTGCTCCGGCAACCGTCTTCGCCGTCGTCTGGTGAGTGGTACGACATTATCTCTTGCTATACCCTGTATGATTTCTGGGTTTTTGGTTGAATATCTACTCATCGTGTTCTTCGCAGCGTTCTTCAAGATTCACCAATTTTCCTTCAGGAATCTCCTCCAATTCACCAGCACTTATGGATTTCGACTCATGTAAGTTTCCTAATTCTTCTTCTTCCTTTTCATTTTTACTCTTTTTGCACTTTGGTTTGGGTTTGGTGATCAACCACAACCTTCCGAGGGCGTTCTCCCCCCCCCCTCCTTTTTGCTGGTGGATGGAGGTGCATTCCCCGAGAAATGTGTTGTGATGGTCCTGTTTCCTCAGCTGCTGGAAACAACAAGGTGGCTTCTAGATCGTCAGCGCCTCACAGTTCTATCCCTGAATCGTCAGCGTCGACGAGGTTTGCTTCTCCCATGGAAAGGAGGGGTGGTGACGCCGTGGACTCTTCTTCCTCCTCCTCATCTACATCAACAGAGATCCGTGAGATGCTGTCTCCAGATGCGGCGTCGATGGACGAGGAGTGTTCTACACTCGAGGCCTCTGGCGGCGCCTCTGCCCCTGTCTAGGCGTCCATAGGGGATGGAAACCCTCAGCAAACAATTTACGGCGAGGAAGTCGACTTTCAGGCTCATCTAGAGTGGTTCCTCTGTCAAAACAAGAAGCTAGCCAATGTCCCCTGGGTCAAGGGCGCTGTCGAGACCATGGCATGCTGCCCTGATAGGGCTGAAGTGATGAGTAATGCTCGCCCTGTGGTTGACTGGCGTCGTCAGAGGCCCAACGAGAAAGTGCAACAAGGGCATCTGGACCTTACAAACGACGCTGTAAAAGAGTATTATTCCTGGCTCTTTGATGTAGAGCTTCTCAAGGACCTCAAGGAAGAGCTAATAGCGTCGTCGCCCCGTCGCCGGTCCTCAGGTTGCAGGATCTCAACACATAGTCATTTGAAGGACTCACCTGATATGTTCTACACTGATGGAAGGGGTTTCCTTATCTGCGAGCAGGCCCTTAGAGGTTGTGACATCGAAATGCCTTTCAACCCGGCGGTCACGGATCTTCTCGACATCATGAACATGGCCCCGATACAAATAAGCGCCATCGGCTGGCGCATCCTCCTTGGCTTCGTCGCCAAATGTAGGAGGGACGGCGTCCGTGCAACTGCGCAATTGTTTCTTTATTTCTTCTATCCACGTTGGGTGGACAACAGCTTCATTTCCTACTATCGACGCCCAGGGCGCCCCCAGATTCTTACTCATGCTGTCAGCAATCCCAAGGAGTGGCAGTATAAATTCGTCCATATCGAGGGATCTGGATCTAAGCGTCCTTTCTGGGTTCACGCGTCGGATGAGCGCGCCATGTTCCCCCTATCCTGGAGGAGGCCACGACTAGGGCCCTTTGAGTGTAACTGGAAAGATCTGACTGTGGATGAGCGCTTGGGGGCCTTGCGGTTGATAACCACAGACCTCTTTGACCCAAAGCGTTGTATGTTTCTTTCACTTTTTGTATAAGACTTCCTTTTATCGTGTTGCATTCTGACACTTACTTTGCTTTGTTTTAGTGCTCGAGGCGTCCTTGGCCGATGTTATTGGGAGCAAGCGTCCCCGTGCTGACAAGGGGAAGGAAAAGGTGGTGGCCACCTCCAAGAAGCCAACTGCCGCTGCCGCTGCTGCTGCTGCTGCTCCAAGGAAGCCGGGAAGCCTCACCATTCGTGAGCCCTCGGCGGCCACGCGTCCCCCCACCAATCCCTCTAGGGGGAAAGAAACCACTGCAGCCACCAAGGATGGGGAGGCAGCGGCGAGGAAACGTGCACGTCCTACTGTTGAGGTCCCCCTCATCCCGGCGGCCCCAGAAGCTGGTCAATTCAATGCCTTGGAGGTTCTCTCCAACTGCCTATCAGAGGCAGCTACGGTGAAGCGGGATGATCTGGCCCGGGCGTCCACAGAGAACGCACAAGACCCCACTGAAGAAACCGCCAGATTCCTACTGGCTGCTGGGTTGCGCGTGCTGTCTAACAGTGTCTCTCGAAAGGATCTCATTTCCGAGAGGGATGCCGTTCGCGAGGACGCCAGAAAGATGCGCCAGAACATTGAGGAGCTGAAGGACGAGCCTAACGTGACCAAGGCCTCTCAAGAGTCCCTCACGAGTAGCTTTAAGCGGAGGGGCCAGCAACTGCAAGAGGCTACGGTTCTCATTAACCAACTCAATCAGAAAGTGGCCAGCTTGAAGGCCGAGGTGCAGCGGAAGAAGGAGCAGTTTGATGCCTTCAGGCACCTGGCCCTGAGGCAGGTGAAGTGGAGGGGTTCTCGCTACAACTACATGGGGTTCAAGAACGCCATTAAGCAGCTGAGGCTCCGCAACCCCAATCTCGATACCACGCGAATCTGTCCGAACAAAGTGGTGGTAGGATGGCTCATCCGGGACCCCATCGACGGCGAGCCCGTAGTGAAGATGGGCCGCATGCCCGACAACTACGCACTAAAGGGGTACGAGTCCGGCGGCGATGACGAATTCCCGTGGTTCCCCAACGAGGTGGTTCCTCTTCCTGGGGAAGCAAGTCAGGGCCCTGAGGTGCCGTCTGCTGATGGCGGTCAACCTCGAGCAGATGAGAGCGCCCCTGCAAGTGCTTCTGTGGTTCAAGCTGCGGACGTGAGCGCCCCTACCAGCGAGAGTGCCGAGGGAGCCCCAAACGCCACCACAACTGAGGATCCTCCTGCTGCTGCCTAGGCCTACACACCTTTGCTTGCTTTTCTTTTTGGGCCTGCGTGCCCTTTATGAAATTTTACTTGATTTTTTGTGGCTTTAACGACACTCTTGACTTACCTTTATATGGCCTTTGTGCCATCTCGCAAATGTTTGGGCGTTGGCGCCCTAGAATACGATTAATCCAGCATGGGCTACATGAGCCCCCAGTAATTTACCGGATAAATTGATAAGTCGGGCATTCCCGGCCCACCAAGCAAAACCGGTAGTTTCTTGGTCACGACTAGTTAAAGCTAAAGTTCCATTAAAGAGCGTTTCCACGTGGTAGAACCTCCTCAGGGAATATAAGGTTTTCATGAGGCTGATCTTGAGCCGCCATCCACGCACGAATACCTTCGTTTAAGAGAATATTTTTGGTGTAGAAAGTCTCAAATTCAGGATCTTCCTCTGCGCGGATTTCTTGAGAAACGAAGTCATAGGCACGTAGGTTCAGGGCCAGACCGACTACTCCAAGAGCACTCATCCATAAACCGGTTACTGGTACAAATAACATAAAGAAATGTAACCAACGTTTATTGGAAAAAGCAACCCCAAAGATTTGGTACCAAAAGCGGTTAGCGGTGACCATTGAATAAGTTTCTTCAGCTTGAGTTGGGTTAAAAGCACGGAATGTATTTGCGCCATCACCATCTTCAAATAAAGTATTTTCCACGGTAGCACCATGAATAGCGCATAGTAGAGCAGCGCCCAATACACCAGCAACTCCCATCATATGAAATGGGTTCAATGTCCAATTATGAAACCCTTGGAAAAAGAGGATGAATCGAAATATAGCTGCTACACCAAAACTAGGCGCAAAGAACCAACCAGACTGACCCAGTGGACCCAGTGGATAAATCAAAAATTTGCATATCGATGCATACGATATTTTTTCCGGCAATTGATGGATGCGAGAAAGAGACTTTCACTTACAGTCTCTTATTATTAAATTCTATGAAATTCAATACAATATTAAATAATAGGAAATTCATTCCATTTTTTCTGACAGATAAAAGTAAATAGAAAAAATATTCGAAGTGTATTTCTTGCCTCGATCTGCAAAAAAATAGACTTTGGTTTTTTTTATTAATCTGAAAGAAAGAAAAATAGAACAAAGAAGACAATAAAAGAAAAAAAAATGAAAGAATAAAATCGAAAAAAAAAATATATGATACTGTAAGTTTTCTACACATAGAAATTAGAAGAATACATAAAACTATTTATTTTTCTCAATTTCACGAACAAGATTCAAGAATAAGATTTTTTGATGAAACGAGAGGAGTATGTCTGGGAATCTACTGGTAGCGAAAAAAGGGATCATTTGTTTCTTGACCAGTTCTTTCAAAAAATTCATCTACCTGATTTATGAGTCATAAGATAATTGATAATTCCTGGCTTAGGGGGTTTTTAAGAATAGAAAGGAATAACCGAATTGAGTTAATGGATTTTACCTAGGTCAATAGACCAATAAATGATTTTTATATTCGAAACCCATTAGAAAAGAAGGGACAATCTACGAGAAATCAAATCATACAGAAATGATAAAGAAGGCCGTGGCCCTGAAAATGCTATGAGGTGTTCGGAAATGGTTGAAATAGTTGAATAGGAGGATGACTATGACTATAGCTCTTGGTAAATTTACCAAAGATGAAAATGATTTATTTGATATTATGGATGACTGGTTACGGAGGGACCGTTTCGTTTTTGTTACCTGATTTATTCACGCGTTATGCCCTTATCCATGTTTGGTTTTATTTGCTTTATTCCTCGTGTTATATTTCATGTTTGACTCGCGTTTCCCACAATTCGACTGTTGTATTATTTGCACACTAGGGTGCTGCCTCGCGATGGGCACGCTTCGAGCGTTTTGCGTATCATACACTAAATTTTGACTAGTCATCCAAGGGAGGGACGGTCCGCATGATTGATGAGTGCCATACTCACAAGGCTCCTTCGAGGGCCTTTTCGCTACTGTTCTGAGGTCGTCCCCTCGAGCAGCGCTAGTACTATCAACACTTGGTGTCGAAAAGAAAAAGGAAAATGGATTTCATTGATATAAAATCGTAGTACAACTGGCTCAAGGGCCTTGTTTGATTACGTGTTTGATTAGTACAAGACATCCTCATTAGGGGAAATAAAACTTAAGTTTCGCCATGTTCCAGGCGTTTGGAAGTGGCCTGCCTTCGGAGGTTTCCAGCCTGAAGGCGTTCCCAGGCAGGGCTTCCACGACCCTATAGGGGCCCTCCCAGTTTGGCCCTAGCTTTCCGTGCCTAGGGTCCTTCTTGTTGTTCTCCACGGTTCTGAGCACCAAGTCCCCTACTTTAAGGGTTCTGGGCTTGATTTTGGAATCATGGTACTTCTTAACCATTTAATTGTAGGCAGCCTGCCTGATGGTTGCAACTTCTTGTTGGGAAATCACAGAGGGAGCGCAGCGGAAGAAAATTAAAAATTTTTGGACTAAAACGCAAATAAAACTAAAAGCTAACTCTGTGATTCCTTCCAGGATCCACTAACTATGTTTATACCAGATAAGAAAAGATGTTTACCTAGTTTTGATCGGTGACTTATCGTATTCGCGAATTTGAGAAGTCCACAGAGTGTCCTTCCTCTACCAGTAATCCACACGAGCAGTTTGGCACATGCCTAGGTGCTAGCCTCCTTCACTTCTTCCCAAGTGAAAACGGGAACTCTATCTATGATTCCTGAAGAATCAAGAAGTGTTCTTGATTATCAAGATTGATTGGGCTTAGGCGATTTTTCACTCTCTATAGAGCTCTAGGCGAAATTCTTGGTCTCGACTCACTCTCATAATATT
>QANZ01049226.1:5346-20300 GCA_003254925.1 Chamaecrista fasciculata
CTAATGACTGAACCCATGCAGAACTCTCCGGGTCGGTCCAGCAATTTGTAACTCTTACATAATTGCACCATGACTCTTGTCCCAGCATCTAGTGCGTGCATCTCCATGCACCGAGGTCATGCTGGTCTTGGTTCAATTCAAGTTCCCACTCGAATGAGCGACCAGGGATAGTTTAGATTAACCATCTCATAATTAATCATGGACTGTTATCATAGTAAACATGCTAATAATATGATAACCATTAATTTATCTCCATAAATTAATTGATACGTTCCCAACATATCTATAGGATGATTGGCCCTAGGGCACAATCTCCATCATGCAGACGTTATCGCGGGGATGACAACGACAAATGAAGAGGAAGGTGACTGGCACGCGCCGACGGCAAAGGGTAGGGATGGCAGATATCAAGAGATGGCAGGTGGAGAAAAAAGTGGGTATGGTAGGGGGGAAAGGACTATAGCAGGCTGTGAGAGCTATGAAGTGACACAAAAGGTGGCGGCGAACCCCTCTGAGAGGAAACGTACATACACTTATCCCCCTAGGCCTGATTTTGGAAAGGAAGAAGTGACAAGGAAGAGCGAGCACGTGGATAGTGGTACGAACACTCAAAAAGGGAAGGAGAAAGTTGGAATAGGGGCTATTGACAAGGTTGATGACACAATTCCTGAGGAAGGCCCAAATGAAAATATGACCCGGATCGATTTAAAGGAAAGGCGCTGCCGTCCTGGATTGGGCCCAATGAAACTAAAGGACCTGGACCTGGAACGCGAGGATATTGGGCTGGCCAAGCCTGTTATTATCCTTGACACACTTTCTCCGGAAAAAAGAGGACCAACAAACCAAAGTGAGGAAGGAATAAGTGAACTGGACATAGACATGGGGCCGGGGGACATCGAAAAGTGTAGAAGAGCTATCCAAGGTGGGATACAAAACCACACTCCATACCTTGGGCCTAATTCCTCACAGCAGCCCACCAATATGGAGCTCGTTATATGGGGGCCTAGGGAGCGACTAAAGACCAAGCCTCAAACACCATATTTTGTGGTGTTCCCAGAGGATACCGAGGGAGACAGTCCAAACTCGGGGTTGACAAAGACTGAGAATGGTGCATCTATGGTCTGAGGAGGTGAAACGAACGAGATGCTGGCAGGGTTTGGGGAACGTCTGAAGTTAAAGCGCATGCGTGAGGAATCAGAGTGTGGGAGTAGCAAAGAACCAGTCTTGAAGAAACTTCTCCTCCAAGATACACAAGGAACTGACATTGGATGCACGACAGAAGGGGAAATGCAAAATGCAAAGACAAAGGCCACAAGAGTTTATGATGCTGGGGAGGCGGGCTTTGTTCTGCCCCAGCTGGGGCCATGAGTCTTTTTTTGAGTTGGAACTGCCGTGGGATAGGGGTGGCCATGACAGTTCGGGCACTCAGGGACTTAGTGTCCCATTATCACCCATCTCTTTTATTTTTATGCGAGACTAAAGCCAGAAGGAGGAAAGTGGATAACCTTAGAAGAATCCTCGCTTTTGATAATGGCTTTGTTGTAGATGCTTGTGGTAGTTCGGGCGGTTTAGCCCTTTTTTGGAACAATGATCTCTGTGTCTCGGTGTTAGCGTTTTGTAAAAACTTTATCCACACTAAAGTGGAGATGAATGAAAGTAGTTTTTCTGGTTATGTTACTGGAGTTTATGGTGAACCTACTGCCAGTTTAAGGAATTTAGTGTGGGAAAAAATTACCAGTCTGCGTGTTCCTCGAAACCAAGCATGGTTATGCTGTGGTGATTTCAATTCTATTCTTTCACAAAATGAAAAGCGTGGGCTTAGGCCCAGTGACAACAGAAGCATTGAAATTTTCAGGAATTTTTTAGATTACAATAATCTACTGGACATGGAGTTGAAGGGCTGCAAGTATACTTGGAGCAACAACAGAGAGCATGGTTTGGTGCAAGAGAGATTCGATCGCATGATGTGCAATGGTCCCTGGCATTTCAAATTCCCCGATGCGACGTTGACTGCTCTCCCGGCCATCGGTTCGGACCACTCTCCGCTTATCCTACAGCTGCAAAGAAGAAATGTGAGCAGAAAGAAAAGATTCATCTATGAAGAATATTGGGAAGGACATGAGGAACTACCTATCATCATCAACAATAGCTGGGGGAGCCCCCTCTCGGGCTCAATCACTGATAAAATAAAAAATGTAAGGGAGGGGCTTGAGAATTGGAGTACACAGAAGTTTAAAAAAGCTCCTATTCAGATTGCAAAGCTGAAGAAGAAACTCATGTGTTTAGAACAGGGTTGTGATGGTCCCGAGAAGCTTGGTGAAATCAAGAGATGTAAGGAGGATATTGGGAGGCTGTGGGAACAAGAAGAGCTTTACTGGAAAGCGAGATCAAGGCTGCAGTGGCTTAAGGGAGGTGATAAAAACTCAAAATATTTTCATGCAACCACCCTTCAGAGAAGAGCAAGAAACAGAGTCACTAGGTTGAAGGACAGTGAAGGAACTTGGATTGAGGATGTGACCGATCTGCAGAACCTGATTAAAAAACATTTCTCAGAATTATTTGAATCCTCTAATCCAACTAACCCTCTTGATATTATCCCCCTGATCCAGCCTAAGATTGATGATGATACAAACCAAAAGTTGATAAGACCTGTGGAGGAATGGGAAGTGAAGAAAGCTGTTTTTGGCTTGGGTGCAAACAAAGCCCCTGGCCCGGATGGCCTCAATGGGCTTTTCAATCAGAGACATTGGGATTCTATCAAGAGGGATGTGGTGGATCTGGTGAGTTTTTTCTTTTCCAATGCAAATTTCCCTAAAGAGATCAATGAAACTCACATCACTCTAATTCCAAAGGTAGACAGGCCTGAGGAAGTGGGACAATTCCGACCTATTAGCTGTTGTAATTTCATCTACAAGATCATTTCGAAGGTGTTGGCAGATAGATTAAAAACTACTCTGCAGGGGCTGATTTCTGATACTCAGAGTGCCTTTGTGTCCGGTAGGCAAATCCAGGACAATATTATTATGGCTCATGAAATCTTTCATAGT
The DNA here is from genome assembly GCA_003254925.1 of Chamaecrista fasciculata. Classification (NCBI taxonomy): domain Eukaryota; kingdom Viridiplantae; phylum Streptophyta; class Magnoliopsida; order Fabales; family Fabaceae; genus Chamaecrista; species Chamaecrista fasciculata. The sequence goes on from QANZ01049226.1 coordinate 8,394, forward strand.
CTAAAGCCTACCAGGGGAATGAAACCAAACTCCCTTGTGGTTAAACTGGACATGAGTAAAGCCTACGACAGGCTTGAATGGAATTTCTTGGCTGAGATAATGAGAGCTTTTGGGTTCGGTGAACACTGGATTAAGATGACAATGGCTTGCATATCTACGGTTACTTATAGGGTCAAGTTCAATGGTGAGCTTGGTGAGAGTTTTCTTCCTGGGAGGGGGTTAAGACAGGGGGACCCCTTGTCCCCCTACCTGTTCATTTTGGCTGCTGAAGGTCTGTCTGCTCTTCTCACCACCGCTAGAGCCAATGGTAACCTCTCGGGGATCAAGTTGGCTAGGACGTGCCCCACTTTAACACACCTAATGTTCGCCGATGACTCTATGATCATGACACAAGCAAGAGTCGAAGAAGCCTACACCCTGCTCAATGTGTTGAATGTATATTCCCGTGCATCGGGGCAGAGAATTAATATGTCTAAGTCTGAACTGCTTTTTAGTAGGGATGTGGGAGACAATACTAAACAGGAGATATCTAGAATTTTGGGGATGCCTATTGCCCTTACACCTACGAAGTATTTGGGTTTACCTGGGAATTGGCAAGGGTCAAAAACCCAAGCCCTAACTTGGCTGAAAGACAGGATTTGGAACAAGATCCAAGGGTGGAAGGAACACTACCTCTCTCAGGCTGGTAAAGAAGTTCTAATTAAATCCGTCATCCAAGTCATCCCCTCCTACATCATGTCTGTGTTCGTTATTCCTAAAACTTTTTGCAACAAGATCTCTAGCATGATGGCCAAGTTCTGGTGGAGGAGCTCTGGGAAGGACAGAGGTATTCATTGGACTAAATGGTCTTATCTCAAGAAAGCAAAAGTGGAGGGTGGCATGGGTTTCAGGGACTTACATGCTATGAACTGTTGGAGATTGTGCCCTAGGGCCAATCATTTTATAGATATGTTGTGAACATATCAATTAATTTATGGAGATAAATTAATGGTTATCATATTATTAGCATCTTTACTATGATAACAGTCCGTGATTAATTATGAGATAATTAATCTAAACCGTCCCTGGTCGCTCATTCAAGTGGGAACTTGAAATGAACTAAGACCAGCATGACCTCGGTGCATAGAGATGCATACACTAGATGTTGGTACGAGAGTCATGGTGCAACTACGTAAGGTGGTTACGAGTTGCTGGACATGACCCGGAGAGTCCTGCATGGGTTTAGTCATCAGCTTGCCTCTCCTGTACACCTGTCACGACGCCTTAGACCTGAGGTCATCATTATTCCGGTGTTGCAGTTGTCAGACTTTGGCTTAGTCTAACGCTGCCCGTAACAGGGTAGTCATAAGGGCTAAGTACAGGTTTGGTTGATTGCCGTGCTGAGGAATGTGGACTGACCAAAATTGGGATTTTGTTCCCCATTAAATTGGGAGATATCTTACTGGCGCCCTCGATGAGTCTGTCCAGGAAAAGAGTGGCCACTCAGTATATTGGGACTTACTCAAGGAGATCGAGAAAGTAAACGTTTGGATCATGGATGACTTTCCCGTGCCTGATCCATAACCAAGATATCGCAGAACAATAGGGTCAGTGCCATGGAGGTACTAAGGTTAAGTCGTTTTGGTAAAAACCGATAACTCACGTGTTTTGGGTAGTCGTGATGGCTTGCTAGAGTCCGCTCACGATTTGTAGCTCATGGGGATGACCTACTGCCAACTTCACGTGGGGCCTGCTGGGTCACACACGAGCAGGAACAGGACACCGTTTAAAAGGGACACGAGTTAGGGTTATTTCGTGGGTCACTCCGGTGGCACGATTTAAGACACAGAGAAAATGTCTGGGACATTAGGTCTTGTCTTAATTGATCTACATTTGTGAAGTATTTAAATTTGTGAGACAAATTTAAATATAATAATTGTTAAATAATTAATGTGGATTAATTATTTACAATTAAAATATTAAGGAAAAATAATTCAGATAAGGTTCCTAAAAGTTAGGAAATTATTGAATTATAAAATTCCCTAATATTGGCATGAGGGTGGCGCCTCTTTTAGCATTTTAAGTTAATAAAATTGTTTTATTAATTTAAGTCATGAATTTGAATTCAAAAGATTTGATGGAGATATCAAAAGATTTGAATTCAAAAGATTTGGATGAGATCTCAAATCAGGATCTTTGGTGAATCATGACTTCCTAAGAGTTAGGAAGGTTTTTGATTTATAAAATTCCAAAGATAATTAGGGAGCATATGGCGCCATCTTAGAAGATCTTTTGGGGAGATTTGATCTCTCAAATTGATTCTCTAAGATTACGATTTGAATTTAAATTTAATATTATGGTAATATTATAATTTGAAATTCAAGTCATGAAGCCATATTATTATAATTTAGAATTATAATAATGCCCTAAAAATAATTATATATATATGCTAAACCTAAGGTGCTAGGCGCCTAAGCCATGAGAGAGAATTCATTTGTGCAATTTTCATCCTCCTTGTTGAGAGAGATAGAAAAATCGCCTCCTTCAAAACCCTAGCTTCCAAGTGAGGAAATTTTTGGTTCTCAAGAGTTGAGAGGGTAAAATCGACTTGGCCTAAGAGTTAGGCAATTCGATTTGTGGTTGCCAAAAATTAGGGTTTGTGAGAGAAGGAAAAACAAGAAGGAGTTCTTGTGGGGAATTCTCCATTGCGCCACTTTTGGAGTTTGAATCAAGAAGGAGTTCTTGAGTTCAAATACACTGTAGATTGGTCCCTAGTTCTTTTGGAGAAAAGAACTGAAGGCTAGCACCTTGGTGCCCGAAGAAACTGTTCGTGTGGATTACTGGCAGAGGGAGAACGCTGGGAGTGGGCTCCTTGGACACGCCTTGTTCAACCAATCGATTGAAACTCGTGAGGTATACCACTATCTATAAAAGTTTTAAATTCTACTAGCGGATCCGTTCGGGAATTTTAGGACCTAGCGTGTTTTATTTTAATTTTATTTTTGCTTCCGCTGCGTTAGGCGCCTACAATTCCCAACAGTAGTATCAGAGCCACGCTAGTTCTAGGATTTAAAACTGTTTATGTGTACATGTGATGTATGATATGTGTGTTTACCGCTTTCAATCACGTTTTTGGTTTTACAAAAATCCACCGAACTTTTTCTTAAAAATTCAATCTACAGAAAAAGGTGCAAATTATATGTATGAGATACATATAAGTCGATTGGATCGACTGGAAAATTTTTCTTGATGATTTAGGCCAAAATCGAAATTCCTCTATAATTATAATTAAAAGTGTTTTAATTATAATAATTATAAAGGTGGCTGAAAATTATTAAAATTTGGAATTTTAATATTTTTGGGGGTCAATATTTATAAATTCTTGAATGAGATTCATGGTATTTATAATTATTGACAAAAGGCCTAATCTCAAGAAAAGGGCATGTTAAAATTGCACAGACCTAAAGTAAACACAATTTTAAAAGAGTTTTAATTTTTGTGTTTGTTACCGTGTTTGACAATAATTATATGAAGTGTTCATATTTATATTGTGTGGTGTTGGATATGGCTCTAGGAGGTTTATTTCGGTAAATACGGCCTGCGTGTCGTCTCCCTCTACTCTGGATGTAAAATTTAAATTTCTGTTTATACCTCAATGTAACTGGGGTTTATTCACGTGTAATTTTTATTTTTCCTTTTAGAAAGGTTCTCTCATTGGCTTGGGAGAACTCTAGGGTAGATGGGCCATATCTAAACACGGTGTTTTTTTATGCATTTAGTTGTATGAGATGCGCTAGATGTATGTTTTAGGCTGCGATTTTAACATGCTAATTTATATATATATCGCGCTACCACGTATACGATACGAGCGTGGGATTTTGTATGAGATACAAAATCTAGGCACATGTTTATATGTATGAGATACATGGGGAATAAACATGTGACATGACTCGTTTAATTTTAAAAGGAGTTTTAAAATTAAACTATAAATCGGAACAATTTTATAAATAAAATCAAACCCTTTTAGAAAATTTAAGTAATTAATGCCATCGCTAAAACGCCCTGCCAAAATCTTGTTCATCGTGGAGCGGTGATCGCCTCCGCGACACGTATCTGCCTTGACCTTGAGGAAGCACGGGTGAATGGGATTTTCAACACGATGCCTGTTGAAATCTTGGTACCTTTGAATGCGGTGATCGCCTCCGCGACACGTATTGCAGTTGGGCCTTGATGATATGGGGGTTGGCCTTTGGGCCTCATTGTCTTGAACTTAGCCATTCACATGTTTTACCGAGTGACTTAATGGGGTTATCAAAACGGTTTTGGACCTCAAGGCATTAGATGGGATAAACATGCCATAAGTATCATGAGATGATACAGTCCCATAAGGATCTAAGAGTCACATGAGATGTGATTGGTAAGGAGTTACCTACCTAAATAACCAAAGGGTGCATGATTGCCTCCGCGACGGTAAACTTTGGTGAAATATGGATCTTAGCCACCAATAATAAATTTCACTGGGTTTTATAAAATGGTGGAAGTAAATTTCTGCTAAATAAACTTTTCATATCTTAATTGTAGAATCAATGGCAACAAACAATAGTTCATCACTATCACTGCGATCTGTCCTTGAGAAGGACAAGTTGTCTAGGACGAAATTCCTTAACTGGTATCGTAATTGAGAATTGTTCTCACCCAACGAAGGAAGCTGCTGACTTCCTAGATTGGTTTTGTAATTAGAGATTTGTTCTCATCCAACCAAGGAAATTTTATGTCCTAGAGATCCCTCCCCTGAAGAGCATGCCAAGGACGCTCCAAGAGCATAGAGAACTGCTTGGAGAAGCACTTCAATGACTCTGTGGACGTTACTTGCCTTGATGCTAGCCACAATAGTTCAAGAGTTGAACACGGGGATATTGTCGGCTGTAGAGATGGTCACACATCTCATGATTACGTTCCAAAATCAGGGAGAAAGGGAAGGGCAAAGGAAAGAGGAAAGGAGACGCCGAGTTTGGTGAGACCAAGCCAGCGGCTGAGCCTAACCCACTACCTGCCAAGAAGGCAAGGCTTTTAAAGGATGCAATTTGCCTTTTAAGAAATTGCAAATTGCATTTGGAAGATCAAATGAATAAAAGGAGAGATAAGATCTCTACTTCTGGTATCTTCGTTATAGACGTTCACTTGTCTACTATAACCGCTTGGGTATTGGGTACAGCATGTGGTTTTCACATTTGATGTGAAGGGTCTTAGAGACAGTAGAAAGATGGACAGAAGCGAGATGGACCTATGAGTAGGCAATAGAGCAAGGGTTGCTGCTGTTGTTGTAGGAACATGCGAGCTTGTTTAGCCCTCTGGGCTTATCTTGTTGTTATCATGTACCTTCTTTAAGGTTCAACCAATGCTTCTCTTTCTTATGAGATAAGGAAGATTTTGCATGTGTTAACTGAAAAGAATGGTGTTCGATTTATAAAGATGATGCTTACTTGCTTATGGTGATTTGCAAGGTAATCATTGTATCTTGAAATTTGAACGTTAACACGATAACAATATCTATAACATTGATATGAAAAGGATTGAGATTAGCGAATCTAATCCTACATTCCTTTAGCATTGTCGTTTAGGTCATATAAACGAGAAACGCCTATAGAAGCACCATAGAGATGGACTTCTAAGCTCATTTGATTTTGAATCATATGATGCTTGCGAATCTCGCTTACTTGGAAAATGACAAAGGCGCTTTTCACTGGCCACAGTGAGAGGGCATCGAACTTATTGGGGATAATACATAGTGATGTATGTGGACCCATGAGTACCCAAGCTAAAGGTGGTTACTCTTACTAACAGCTTCAATAGGTTTGACTTGGGCTACCTATTAAAGCATAAGTCTGAGTCTTTTGAAATGGAGATTTCAAAGTGAAGTAGAGAACTAACTTGACAAGAAAAACAAAGTCCTTCGATCCGATCGAGAGGACGAGTATTTGAGTCAAGATTTTGTTGATCATCTTAGAAGCTGTGAGATAGTCTCACGACTTACCCCTTCTGAAACCCCATGGGGATGGTGTTTCCGAGAGGAGGAATTGAACTCTATTTGATATGGTTCGATCTATGATGAGTCAAACTGATCTTCTGCGATCCTTTTGAGGATATGCTTTAGAAGCTGCCGTGTTCACACTTAACCGTGTTCTGTCTGAGGCAATTGAGAAGACACCACATGAGATATGGATGGGAGGAGTCCCATAGTGTCTTATCTCAAAATTTGGGGATGTAAAGTTTACGTTAAGCAAACGATAAACTATCTCCCAAAAGGTGCTTGTAGGGTACCCCAAGGAAACGAGGGGATACTATATTTACTGCCCATCTGACAACAAAGAGTTTGTAGTCAGAAGTTGATCTTCTTAGAGAAGGATCTTGTTTCCAAAAGAAACAGTGGGAGTAAGGTAGATCTTGAAGGAGTTCAAGATCCACAAAGCACTTTAGAGGCACAGACGAAAACTAGAGAAGAACCACAAGGTGTTGTGGTAGCTCCTCTAATAACACAAGGACAACGAAGTTCTGATAGAACACGTTTTCAACCACAAAGATGTGGATCTTTGGTGACTGAAAAAAGGGATGTGTTGCTCATAGAGCGTGGTGAGCCTACCACCTATCAAGAAACTTTCACCTCAACTCCGAGAAATGGGTTGAAGCCATGAAGGCTGAGATGGCAACGTCAACGTCTTCAAGGCTAGGACAGTTGCAAAGGGTTTTCCTTTTCCCCTGTTTCAATGCCCAAGACCATTAGGATCCTCCTTGCCTATGAGATATGGCAAATGGATGTCAAAGCAGCTTGGAAGGCTGCCCGAGGATGTGTGCGACACAACCTGAGGGGTTTGAATGTCCTGAGGAACCAATAAAGGTGTGCAAGCTTTGGAAATCCATTTATGGATTGAAGCGAGTATCACGGAGTTGGAATCATCGTTTTGATGAAGTAGTCAAAGAGTTTGGCTTCTTACAAAACGCTGACGAGCCTTGTGTTTACAAGAAGGTTAGTGGGAGCACAATTGTGTTCTTGGTGCTGTATGTCAATGACATATTGCGCATTGGAAATTTTTCCAATGAAGGAAGAAGCTGCCTATATTCTAGGCATTAAGATCTATGGAGATAGTGATGGAGATTGTGCCCTAGGGTCAATCATCCTATAGATACGTTGGGAACATATCAATTAATTTATGGAGATAAATTAATGGTTATCATATTATTAGCATGTTTACTATGATAACAGTCCATGATTAATTATGAGATAGTTAATCTAAACTGTCCCTGGTCGCTCATTCGAGTGGGAACTTGAATTGAACCAAGACCAGCATGACCTCGGTGCATTGAGATGCACGCACTAGATGCTGGGACGAGAGTCATGGTGCAATTATGTAAGAGTTACAAGTTGCTGGACCGACCCGGAGAGTTCTGCATGGGTTCAGTCATTAGCTGGTCTCTCCTGTACAATCTGTCATGATGCCCTTAGACCTGAGGTCTTGACTATTCCGGCATTACAGTTGTCAAGCTTTGGCTTAGTCTAACGTTATCCGTAACAGGGTAGCCATAAGGGCTGAGTACGGGTTTGGTTGATTGTCGTGCTGAGGAATGTGGTTGACCAAGATGGAATTTTGTCCCTCATAGAGATGGGAGATATTTAACTGGGCCCCTCGACGAGTCTGTCCAAGGGAATGTGTGGCCACACTGGATATTGGGACTTACTCAGGAGATCGAGAAAGTTGAGGTTTGGATTTTGGATGACTTTCCCATGCCTAATCCTTACCGAAATATCGTAGGACAAAAAGGGATCTGCACAAGATGGTACTAAGGTTAAGTCGTTTAGGGGTTAAACGATAACTCACGTGTTTTGGGTAGTCGTGATGGCTTGCTAGAGTCCGCTCTCGACTTGTAAGTCATGAGATGATTTACTGCCAACTTCACGTGGGGCCTGCTGGGTCACACACGAGCAGGAACCAGATGCCAAGCTGGAACACGAGTTAACCCTAATTCGTGGGTCACATTTGTGACACCGTTTGAGACATAACTTATTGTGGGACATTAAGTCTTGTCTTGAATTAATTATCTACAGATATATTATATTTAGATTTGTGAGACAAATATAAATATATATATGATAATTGTTAAATAGATAATTGGATTAGGCTATTTACAATTATATTCCTATTTATAATATTAGGGGAATTATAAATTAGATAATGTTCCTAAGAGTTAGGAAATTATTAATTTATTAAATTCATTAATATTAGGTCTAAATAGGATGAGGTTGGCGCCTCATATTATACAAGGGATTTAATTAATAACAATGTTTCATTAATTAAAGTCATGGCTTGAAATTTGAAATTCAAATGAGATTTGATCTAGATTTCAAATGGATGAATTAAATATATTAAAGTAATATTTTAATTCATGATTTATAGGGCAAGTCGAAATTCTAGGCCCATTGGATTTAAAATATTAATGTAATATTTTAATTCAAATATCTAGAGTTTGAGACTTGGTGAGATTGTTTTAAAGATATTGTGGCAATTCTTTAATTCAATATTGTTGGAGAAAATAAATTAGTTATAACTTCCTAAGAGTTAGTTAGTTATTTTTAATTTATTAAACTCAACAAGATAATTGGAGGGGAGAGGCGCATGGCTTGGAGAGAGATTTGGGAAGATTTGATCTTCAAAATTGATTCTCCAAGATTGCATTTTGATTCCAATTTTAATATTAAGGTAATATTTTAAATTGGAAATCAAGTCCTAAAATTATGATATTAGGAAATCATAATCTTATGGTTTGATAATTATATTATTTTAGGCTTTCCTAAAATTATAATTATCAAAGTCCCCAAACCCTATAAATAGGAAGCCATGAAAGTCGACTTTATGGATGCCCAATCTAGAGAGAGAAAATTTCGATTTTTGATCTAGACTAGAGAAAGAATTCACAAACTTGAGAATTGGATTCTTGAGAGTGAAATCACAAAAGGTGAGAGCCTCATGCACATAGAGTAAAAATCGACTTGGCCTAATTCTTCTTAGAGAGAAAATTCGATTTTCTCTTTGGTGAGGAGAGAGAAAGAAAAACGCAATCTTGCTTTCCTAGAGAGAGAAAGTGGCGCACAATATTAAGAGTTAATATTGTGTGACAAGATTGTGTAGGATCAAGAAGAGTTCTTGATCAAGGCGCCATACAGTTCTTGAATATTCAAGAAGAGTTCTTGAATTCAAAAGAACACCCGTAGATAAAGGTTCCGGATTCACTTGAGAAGTGAAGGAGGCTAGCACCTAGGCGTCTCCAAACTGTTCGTGTGGATTACCGGCGGAGGAAGGACGCGTCAAGTGGACTTCTTGGAAACGCCCCGTTCAACTAAACGATTGAAACTCGTAAGGTATACCACTTTACCAAAAGTTTTAAATTCAGCTAGCGGATCCGTTCGGGAATTCTTGGACCTGGGCGTTTAAAGTTTTTTTTTTAATTTACAGTTTTACTTGCTTCCGCTGCCTTAGGCGCCCTTGAATTCCCAACAGATAGATCTTGTAGGCTTCTTGGATTGAGTCAGAGTACAGACTTGGATGAGGTACTGAAGGGTTTCAGTATGCAAGACTCCAAGAGGGATTCATGTCGATGAATCAAGGATTNGAGTTACTGAAGAGGTTCAGTATACAAGACTCCAAGAGGGATTCATGGCGATGAATCAAGGACTGACCCTGAGCAAGAATCAGTGTCCCAATACACTTGATGAGCGAGGGCGCATGAGTGGCATCCCTTATGCTTCGGCAATAGGATCCATCATGCTGTGTATGGCAAGGCTCAAACGACGAGGCCGAAGCCCAGCCCCATATCATCAAGGCCTCACTTCAACACGTGTCGCGGAGGGCGATCACCGTGTTTAATGATCCAAGACTTCAATGGGCGTCGAACTGAAAACCCCCATTCACCCGTGTCTCCTCAAGGTCAAGGTAGATACGTCTCGCGGAGGGCGATCACCGCTCTACGATGAACGAGATTTCAACAGGGTGTTTTATTGACGGCATTAAAACTTAAGATTTTCTAAAAGGGTTTGATATTTAAAAAAGTTTCGTTTTTATAGTTTAACTTTAAAACTCCTTTTAAAATTAAACGAGTCATGCCACATGTTTATTACCCCATGTATCATATACATATAAACATGTGCACAGATCTTGCATCATATGCAAAATCCCACGCTCGTATCGTATACGTGGTTGTAGCGTTTAGAAGGGTAAATAGCATGTTAAAATCGCGTCCTAAACATACATCTAGCGCTTTGTATCACATACAAACTAAATGTAAAGCAGATATATATACCGTGTTTAGATATGGCCCAGCTATCCCAATAACTCTCCCAAGCCAATGAGAGAATTTTTCTAAAAAGAAAAGCAAAATTACAAGAGACTAAACCCCAGTTACATTGAGGTATAAACTGAAAAGTAAAATTACATCGGATAGAGGGAGACGACAAGCAGGCCGTATACACCAAAAACCTAGAGCCATATCCAACACCACACAATTACATATATGAACAATTCATACAATTATGTCAAACACGGCATACCAAGGCACACATCAAAAACGATTTTTGTATTGTGTTTAATTTAGGATTGTGCAATTTTAACATGTCTTTTCTTGGATTTAGGCCCATTATCAATAATTATAAATTCAAGAATCATATTCAAGAATTTTAATTACTGACCCAAAAATTTTAAAATTCATAATTTTATTAAATTTTCAGTCACCCACATAATATTATAATTAAAACACTTTTAATCATAATTATATGGGAATTTCGACTTTGGCCTAAATTTTCAAGAAAACTTTTCAAATCAATCAAATTGACTTCTTTATGTATCATATACATAAATTTGCACCTTTTCTTGTAGATTCAATTTTAAGAAAAATATTCGGTGGATTTTTCGTAAAACCAAAACAAGATTGAAACAGGTAAACACGCCAAGCATACATCACATGTACACACAATATGATCTTAAATCCAGGACTAGCGTGGCTCTGATACTACTGTTGGGGAATCCCGGAGCAAAAACACGCAGCGGAAGCAAAAGTAAAACAAAAATTTTATGCCCTGCCCAAGGATTTCCAACCCTGAGATCTGCTAGTTGAATTTAAAACCAGATACGAAAAGTGTTATACCTCAAGCTTTCAATCGGATGGTTAAACTAGGCGAGTCTGAGAAGTCCGTTTGCAACGTCCTTCCTCCACCGGTGATCCACACGAACAGTTTCCCGAACACAAGGTGCTAGCCTTCTGTTTCTTTCTCCAAAGAAACAAGGGACTTGAATCTACAGAGTCTGAATTCAAGAACTCCTTCTTTGAATTCAAGCTAGGTGGCGTAACAATGGAGGAGAACAACAAAACTCCTTTTGTTTTCTTCTCTCAATAACCCTAATGCCCAAATCAACTTTCTCTCTCTAACTCTTTAGGAGAAAAGTCGAACTTCTCTCTACAAAGGAAGAAGGCGAGTTTCTCTCTCTCTCAACAAGGAGGAAGATGAATTGCAAAATGAATTAGGGTTACACCCAAGTGTAATGGGCCAGGCGACTTTATTAAGCTATAATTATCAAAATTAGGCAATTTTAATAATTATAAAATCATGACATTACAATAATATCATATTTTAAGACTTGAATATCTAATTAAAATATTACCATAATATTTTAATTCAAATTCAAACTGCTATCTTGGAGAATCAAATGGAAGATCAAATCTTCCAATGGGACCCACCAGATAGGCGCCTAACTCCCTTTTATTTTATGGAATTTTATAAATCAAAAATAACTCCTAACTCTTAGGAAGTCATAACCAATTTATTTTATCCCAATGTTTTTAAATTAAAATATTACCATAATATCTTTAATTCAAATTTTGAAT
>QANZ01049231.1:0-14615 GCA_003254925.1 Chamaecrista fasciculata
TTTGCTATGTTCCATGGGTTAGGAAGATGATTTCCTCCCATGGTCTCCAGGCGATAAGCCCCCCCTGGGAGTGCTTCGTAGATCCGGTATGGACCCTCCCAGTTGGGTCCGAGTTTGCCTTCCGCGGGGTTGACCCTATTGTTGGCGACTTCCCTCAGAACCAAGTCTCCGACGCGCAACGTGCGTTTTTTGACCTTGGTGTTGAAGTAGTTTGCTATCCTCTGCTTGTAAGCCGCCATTCGGATTAGGGCTGTCTCCCTCATCTCTTCGGAGATGTCCAAGGAGGCTTGGCGCTGGGCCTGGTTCTGCTGTTCCTCGTAGTAGAGGACTCTTTCGGAGGCTGCTCCGATTTCAGCGGGGATCATGGCTTCACAGCCGTAAGCCAAGGCGTATGGGGTTTCCCTGGTTGCAGTTTGTTTCGTAACACGGTAAGACCACAAGACCGAGGGCAGCTCATCCACCCATCTTCCTTTGGCGCTGTCCAGGCGTTTCTTCAATCCCTTGAGGATAATCCGGTTTGCCAGTTCCGTTTGCCCATTTGTGGCGGGGTGCTCCACAGATGTGGTTTTTAGCCTCATGTGGTAGTTCTCGCAGAACTCCCGGAACTGTTGGCTGACGAATTGACGCCCATTGTCCGTTATCAAAGTGTGTGGGATGCCAAAACGAGTAATGATGCTCTTTAAGACAAACTTGGTGATTGCCGCCGAGGTGATGGACGCTAGGGGCTCTGCCTCTATCCACTTGGTGAAATGGTCGACGGCGACAACCAAGAATTTCCGCTTGTTAGTGGCCTGCGGGAATGGTCCCAGGATATCTATGCCCCATACAACGAATGGCCACGGCGCCTGTAGAGGATGCATATCCTCGGCCGGCTTGTGTATGACGTTTCCGTGGCGTTGGCACTTATCGCAGGTTTTTACGAGTTTGTCCGCGTCTTTGATTATCCCCGGCCAATAGAAGCCTGCTTGGAGCGTTTTTCTTTTCAGTGTTGCCGGGGCCTGGTGAGAGCCACATACCCCCTCGTGTAGCTCGCGGAGGATGTAGCTGACTTCATCTGGGGGCACACATCTCAGTGAAGGGGATGAGAATCCTTTCTTGTAAATGGTTTCGCCGGATAGGAAATACCGGGCAGCCCTCCTTGTCAGGTTCCTTGCTTCCGTTTCGTCGGCGGGGAGGGTACCATCCTTGAGGTACGCTATAATCGGCGTCATCCAGGTAGACACACCCTCGATCTGGTTTACTTCTTCCTCGTTGATCGAGGGTTGCTCCAGGGTAGTACAGATGATGGAGTCCCTACCTGCTTTGTTGGGCTTGTTGGCCAGCTTGGCCAACTTGTCGGCGCGGGAGTTCTGGTCCCTGGGGACGTGTCGGAACTCGACCTTTTGGAATTTGGCGGCTAGGCGCCGTGCTTTGGCATGGTACTTGAGGATGGTCTCCTCCTTGGCCTCGAATTCTCCCTTCATCTGTTGGACTACCAACTGGGAGTCACTGTTGATGGTCAGCTCCTGGGCATTTACCGTGAGTGCCAGCTCCAGCGCTGCTAAAAGGGCTTCGTATTTCGCCTGGTTATTCGTAGCCGGGAAGCGTATTTCGATGGACTGCTCGATAACCATCCCATCTGGCGCCTCAAGGATTACACCGGCCCCTTTCGATTTGTTCGAGGAGGCGCCATCCACGTGTATCACCCAGGTGCTACTGAGCATTTCCAGCGAGGTCATCTCAGCAACAAAATCCGCTAAGGCCTGCCCCTTGATGGCTCTGCGAGGTTGGAACATGAGTCCAAACTCGGAGAGTTCGATGGCCCAGTAGGATAGTCGTCCGGCGACGTCGGGCTGGTGGATTACCTGCCGTAGTGGTCGGTCGGTTCGAACGACAATCTGATACTGCTGGTAGTAAGGCCGTAGCTTCCTCGTGGATACCAGCAGAGCGAACGCTAGCTTTTCCAACATGTGGTATCGCGATTCGGAGGGCGTTAGGACTTTGCTGGTGAATTATATAGGCTTTTGCTCCTCTCCTTCCTCGGTAACCAACGCAAAGCTGACTGCCTGGTCATTAGCAGCGAGATAGACGTATACCGGCGTCTCCAGCCTGGGGGTGGTCAATATCGGCGGTTTTGCCAGATACTGCTTCAGTTCCAGGAAGGCCCTATCGCATTCCTCCGTCCATTCAAACTTCTTTCCTCCTTTGAGGGTTTTGAAGAATGGGAGGCAGCGGTCGGCGGACCTGGTTAGTGATTTTTTAGACGTTCTGTTAGTACTCGTCGTGTAAACAAAACAGATAAAGTATTTGCACAAGAAGAAAATCTTTATTAATGTAGTTGAAAGCTCGCGATGTGCAAGCGTGAGTACAGCGTCCGGAGCTTGTATGTCCGGGTAGGAGATTACAAAAATGCAAGTAAATGCAAATGGGGAGAGGGGAGGGGGAATTCGCCCCTTTGACTAACTACTCATGTCGAGAAGTAGGACTATCAGTGTCGGTGCTACCTGGCAAGGAAGCGATGAATAGCGGCGATCTGGCCGGTTAGGCGTTGCACCTCCTTGGGGTTCTTGGGAGGAGACATCTGTTGGAGATTGTGCCCTAGGGCCAATCATTTTATTTGATAAATATGTTGTGAACATATTATTAATTTATGGAAGATGAATTAATGTGTTGTCATATCATTCGCATGTTTACTATGATAACGTCCATGATTAATTATGAGATAATTAATCTAAAATTGTCCCTGGTCGATTATTTTTGTGGGAGCAAAAATAAACTAAGACCAGCATGACCTCGGTGCATGAGATGCACGCACTAGATGCTGGGACGAGAGTCATGGTGCAATTACGTAAGGTGGTTACGAATTGCTGGACTGACCCGGAGANCGAGGTGGTCCCGGAAGAAGAGGTCCATCATACGCTGATAGGTGGCGCCGGCGTTCTTTAGGCCGAATGGCATGACCTTATAACAGAAGACCCCCTTGTCCGTGATGAAGGCTGTCTTCTCTACATCCCGCGGATCCATACGTATTTGGTTGTATCCGGAGAAGGCGTCTAGGAAGCTCAGGGTGGCATGGTCACTGGTTCCGTCGACGAGTCTGTCAATGCTAGGCAACGGGTATGGGTCCTTTGGACACGCTTTATTCAAGTCAGAAAAGTCGACGCACATACGCCATTTGTCGTTGGCCTTCTGGACGAGGACCACGTTGGACAGCCATGTTGGATACTTGGTCTCGCGGATGAAGCCTGCCGCCAGCAGCTTGTCCACTTCTTCTCTGGCCGCTTGCCGGCGCTGCTGGCCCAAGTTCCTTTTCTTCTGGAAGACGCCAGGTCTTCTGTCGACATTGAGGGAGTGGCAGATGATGCTTGGATCAATCCCCGGCATGTCTGATGCCGACCATGCGAAGACGTCTCTGTTCCGAAACAGGAACCGAATCAACGCTTCTTTTTCAGATGGAGGGAGTGTGGCGCAGATGTTCACGATTTGCTCCGGCGCCCCGGGAAAGGCTACTGCCTCCATTTCATCTGAGGGCTGCGGGTGATTCTGGGGGATCTCATCCCTTAGGTCAACGATTTCGCAGTTCATCACTGCGTGTTCTTTTTCTTTTCCTTTCTCCGAGGAGGGTTGGGGGGGAATCTGGGTTGCTTCCCGGCTTGCTTCTGGTCTGGCCAAGCTGGTGGCATAGCACTGCCTGGCTACCTCCTGGTTTGCCCGTACTTGACCCACGTCATGCGGGGTGGGAAACTTCATCAGCAGATGGGCCGTGGACACCACGGCCCGGGCAGCGTTCAGGGAGGGTCTGCCTAAGATGGCATTGTAGGCAGAAGGTGTCTTCACAACGACGAAGATGGTTGGGATGCACACACACTTCGGGTCTTCTCCCAGCGTCAAATTCAGTTCAATCATCCCCTCGTCGGGGACCTGGGCTCCAGAAAAGCTTATCAGGTGCTCGTTGAAAGGGGAGAGTTGCTCCCTGGAGAGGCCCATGCTTGAAAAAGCATCCCAGAATAGAATGTCAGCCGAGGATCCCTGGTCAACCAGGATTCTCTTGACGTTGTACCTCCTCACCCCGGCTGTGATGACCATCGGGTCGCATTCCTCGGAGTCAACATCTGCCAGTTCTTCATCAGTAAATATTATCGGTTACCCCTGAGGCGCGTGGGGCTTCTTGAGATAATCCAGTTTCATAACGGATCTCCTCATCCGCTTCCGTGATTGCGGGCCCCTCCTTCGACGGTCCACTCCGCCGGCGATGACATTAATGGTTCCCAGCATCCGGGAGCCCGTAGCGCTTCCACCTGCCCCTCCTTCCGGGGGTCTGTCGTCTCGACGGGGCCTTTGCTGTCGGTTTTGGTCCCCGCCACGATGCTCTCTGTCGTCGTCTCTCCGCTTGTTGTCTCGCTTCACATACTTCCCCAACCGTCCATTCTGGATCAGGGCCTCGATCTCGTCTTTCAACGAGATGCATTCGTCGGTGGTGTGGTCATGGTCCCAGTGGTACTCGCAATACCGGCTTTGGTCTTTAGGTCTGTCGCCGGGGCGTGCTTTCCTTGGGGTAAGGACAGGGAAGATTCCGAGTCCTTGGGACTCTGCCAATATCCGGGACCGTGAGACGGTGAGGACCGTGTATACGTTAAACCGTGCCCGAGAGGCCGTCGGCTGTCTGTCATTACCCCTCTCCTGCTGGGGGTGCTTTGGTCTGTCCTGCCGGGGTGGGTCCCGGCGACGCTGGTCTCCACGGTACTGTTGTTGTGGCTGCTTGCCGCTAGAGCTCATGTTTGCGAATCTGTTCTTCTGGGAGGTGAACGCGTCCTCCTTGATAATGAATTCTTGAACCTTCGATAACAGCTCCTCCAACGAGCTGGGATTCATGAAGGCCAGCTCTTTGTGTGTTCGCCCGGGGCGGAGGCCTGCCTGGAAGGCGTGCACCGCCACACTGTCCTTTAGGTCTTTCACCGTGAGGCACTTCTGGTTAAACCGGTGCAGGAAGTCACGGAGAGACTCATGTTCTCCCTGGTGGACGTCGGCCAGGACAGATGCCGGTTGTTTATATACCACGCTGGTGGCAAACCTCTTCTTGAACAAGTTCTCCATGTCTCTGAAGCTGTGTATGTTGTCATTCGGAAGTTTGGAGAACCTGATGAGACCTTCTCCCACAAGGGTGGTCGGGAATAGCTTGCACTTCTTCCCCTCTGACAGGTTGGCAATTTGCATATAGGCGTGGAATTGCCGGAGATGATCATCTGGGTCTTTGGTGCCGTCATAACGGGGCAATTTCATGGGCATCTTGAACCCGGCTGGTAGCTCGTCCTGCTGGATATGGGGTGCGTAAATCCCGGGAGATGGCATCGGGGGCGCCGGGGGTGTCGGCGCCACCGTTGAAGGGCCCGATGAGGGGTTGGCAATTACTGCGGAGTTAATGGATGGTAAGTGTTTAGCCAGAAGGTGCCACAGTTCGGGAGGCACATTCCACTGTTGCATTGAGGATTCCGGCAATCCCTGGGAGGCGGTGGCCTGATTCACCATTGCTGGTTTGTTTCGTCCTTCATGGGCAGACTCCCCTCCCCGAGCTGATAACGTAGCTGCCGGGCGGGTTGCTTGGGGTTAGCACAGAATACAAGTATGACCTCCACGTAGAGCCGTACCAGGGTCTCTCGGGGGTTGAGCAAAAGAAACAAAACCGAGAACAACTTGTTCGGAAAAAGAAAGTTATGAACCGAAGTGGAGCAGAAAGCTGCGAAGAGTGTAGGGGGGAGCAGGGTGGAGTTCGTGGAAGGACTCTCTTCCCTACGAGGTGCTCCCTGTCGAGCGTATGTGTCTTAGCAACAGCTAAGCAAAGGGGGGGAGAGATAACCGGAGTTTCCTCATCTCTCCCCACAGACGGCGCAAGTGAAAACTACAAAGCTGGATTAGTATAAATCTAACCTTGAGTTCACAGTAGAAAGGCAGTCTCCGGTTGCTTGGGGTCGTCGGATCCTGCAGATAAGAATGCACAGGGGGTTCCCTGCGATTCTCCTCCGATGCTTAAGTTAGAGAGAGAATGATGGAGAGTAGTATTTTTTTAGAGTGAGAGTTGTTACCTTTGAAAGGGCTCCCCTTTTTCCTTTTATCCCCCTTCCCTTCTGTCCCATGTTCGTACGAGGTCTCTCCGAGACGTTAGGGGTGTTCTCGGGATGTGTGAGGAAAAAAGGGGGTTGGTGTAGCTTTCTGCTTTTTGATGTGACAGCTATCACTGCCAGGGTACGGTGGGATGTCCAACCTTCCCTCCTGGTTGTCAGTGATAGCCAAGAGTGCTTTTCATTGTTTTGGTCTGCGAGCAGGGGGCATTTCGGTCCTTTGCGCGTCCTTCTTGTCCTATCACGTGCTTTCAGGGATCTTTGCATTTAATGCCAATATCTTGGCATTAAATGCTTGAGTGGGAGGGAACCTGCTTGGGTTGTCTCCTCGCCGGGTATCTCTTGTGTTCTGATATTAATTCCGAGGAGTGATTCCGAGGAGTGTATATCAATTACTGTTCATCGAATCCGAAGATGAGATGATGATTGAATGAGATGAGATCAGGATCATCATACTCCCAAACAGGCCCTAACTTAGTTAGACTCTAAATCAAATACTACTTAACAATTCATTTAAACAATGTGATTCTAATAAGATTGTCTTTGGCTCTACATACATAAAGAAGAGGGCTTGGATCTTTTTCTCTGTAATTCTAAATAGAGAAAATCTACTTTTTGGTCTCTCAATTGTTACTGAGTCAATGAATTGGCCCCTGAATAGTGGAAAACTACAACTCAGTCCCTCAATTATACACTTTCGTCTACGCTTTGGTCCCTCGGGTGTGGTCCGTCAGTCATGGAGCTATTAAGTGATGATGTGTCATAGTTAAGTGCTTAGGTGGCTGTTAAATGTTGAGTTGGCATCCAAATAATATATCCTACTCATTTTTTCATTTTACACCTCATAAAAAGGACTTATATGCAACATATTATAACAATTCAATATCAGAAACACAAAAAAACCAAGGGTCGTTCTGAGATTTTCACGCTCTCCTCTTCTTCATCTTCATCTTCAACTTCCTTCTCCGCCTCCATAGTCATCTCTTCACCCAGATTCCTCCTCCTCCTCTTCGATTCCTCCTCCCATCTTCCATTAATATATTAATCTTAGCTTTGACCCCCTATTATTATTCAACTCACACATTCATCTTCTACCTATAAATACCCCAATCCCTTACAATTCGTCACATTTCATTCACATTCAACAATCTTCAATAATCAACATTCAGTAATCTGATTTCTACCCAAAAACGAACCAAAAGATTCACTGATTCACATATTCACACTTTTACTCGTCTTTGATTGATTCTCAGCTCAACCATGGCTTTGACCGGAACCCTAAGGAGAGTTTTCCGACAAGACCACAAGGGGAAAGGCCTTCCCAGTGGTGATTTAAACCTGACCCCGGTGATTCTAGCGCATTTTTGATGTCCGGTGAGTCTCGAGTTAACGAAAGATCCGGTGACTCTTTCCACCGGAATCACCTACGATCGGGAGAGCATCGAGCGGTGGATCGAGGCCGGCAACGTCACTTGTCCAATGACGAATCAGGTTCCGAATCATGCCATTCGGCGAATGATCCAGGATTGGTGCGTCGAACACTGGTCATACGGAATCAAGAGGATTACGACGCCGAGGATCCCGGTGGCGCCGTTCGAGGTTGACGATGTGTGCTCGAGGATCACCGCCGCGATCTAATCTCAAGTCTTGGGTTAATGCAGCAATAACTCGTGACGTTGAGGAACTTAAGTTTTCTTTCGGAATTTCTACGCGTTAAAGAAGAAGATGAAGAAGAGGGGAGCGTGAAAATTTCATAATGACCCTTGGTTTTTTTGTGTTTCATATTGAAATGTTATAATATATCGCATACAAGTCTTTTTTATGAGGTGTAAAATGAAAAATGAGTAGGATATATTATTTGGATGCCAACTTAGCATTTAACAGCCACCTAAGCATTTAATAGTGACACATCATCACTTAACAGCTCCATGACTGACAGACCACACCCGAGGGACCAAAACGTAGACGGAAGTGTACAATTGAGGGACAGAGTTGTAGTTTCCCACAATTCAAGGANTCTGTATTTTATTCATTGATTAGTTAGTATTAGTGTTGATGATGTAATTAGTTAGATATGGAGACAGCTGTACAGGTTAGTTAGATTTTTTTTCTCTCTCATTGTACGCATGACACTGGTGTATATATTCCTCACTTTGAGGCACTGCAATGATAACGAAATTATTCAACATTTTATTCCTTTCGTTCATGGTATCAGAGCGGGCAGAAGATCTCTCGTGATTCGTTCTGTTGCCTTCTCTATTTTCTACTTTTCTATACCTTTCCTTTTTCATCTATCTTCTTTCTACGCCTCCATGGAAGCTTCTCCTGTCAGTGGTGAGCAATCTACTACTTCTCAGCCTGCTGCCGCTGTTCTGCCAAAACTGGAGGATGGTTCTCTTGTCTTACTTAATTCCGATCATCCTGGAATGGTGCTCGTCACCTCCTCTCTCACTGGATCTAACTACTTGACGTGGAGTGTCGCTGTCCGTACTGCATTGGAAGCCAAAGACAAGGTAGGATTCATTGATGGTTCTTTTGCCGCTCCTGCTGATATCGCCGCTTTCAAGAAGTGGAAGCGGGTTGATTCAATGATCAAGTCTTGGATCATGAACTCAATCTCTAAGGATATCGCGGATACCCTGATTTATTGTGCCTCTGCTAAGAAATTATGGGACGAACTTGAAGATCGCTATGGACAGAGCACTGGACCCCAACTATATCAAGTTCAGCACAATCTATGTTCTCTTCAGCAAGGCAGTGACTCCATTACTGTGTATTACAGTAAATTACACAGAGCTTGGGACAAAATGGATCGTCTAGCTCCCTTACCCGTATGCACTTGTACTGGCTGTACCTGTGATGTCACTCGCAAGATGAAAGAACTCTCTGCTTGGACTCGCTTGCTCCAATTCCTTATGGGTCTCAACTAGGAGTTTGATGTAGTACGTGGCCAACTGCTCAACTTGGATCCTCTTCCAAAAGTGAGTAAGGCTTCCTCTATGGTTCTTCAGGCTGAGAGTCAAAAATCTGTAAGTCTCTCTTACTCTAAACCCACTGTTGATGTTGCTGCTTTACTGGCTCGTAATTCTGCTGCAAAACCCTCCAATGATGCTAAGAATTTCACTAAGAAAAAAGACTTTGCCAAAAAATCTGATCGCTATTGCGACCACTGTGGAGTCACAGGTCATGTGCAGGAAACTTGTTTCAAGTTGCATGGTTATCCTGATTGGTATCAGGACTATAGAGATTCTAAGAAAACTGCTTCTAACTCTAAAAAACCCTCTGTTGCTTTGGCCAATGCCAGTTTTACTGCTTGTCCTGATGATGATACTAGTGCAACACAGAACCCTGAACTTACAGCTGTTTTTTCTACTCTTTTTAAGCAAGAGATGAGAAAATATATCAAAGGCAAAGCTACTGATGAGCATGCTAGTTATGCTCATGTTGCAGATTTTGCAGGTACCTCTCTAGCACCTACTAGCTTTTTTCTTAGTCCAACCTCTTAGATCATAGACACAGGTGCATCATCTCACATGTGCTATAATAAATCTTTGCTGCACCATTTTTCTGTTTTCTTTCCTCCAACTAAAATTCATCTCCCTGATTCATCTATCGAATTAATTTCCCATCATGGTTCTGTTCATTTGCACTCTACTTTGACTCTCAATCATGTCTTATTTGTACCTAGTTTTCGTTTCAATCTCCTTTCTGTTAACAAATTACTCCATGAATCCAATTTAACTATCATTTTTCATAAACACTTTTGTCTATTGCAGGACCTGACGAGTAAAGTTGTTGTAGCAGTGGCAGTAGTTAAAGACAACCTCTACATCCTTGAAACACACTCTTTTGATCCTGATGTAATCAATCATTATTTGTCTACTCAATCATCTACTTTTGCTTGTAATGTCTTATAGACAGTTCCTCCTTCTTCTTTACTTTGGCATCATCGTTTAGGCCACTGTCCTATTTCAGTTTTAAAGCACATTTCCAGTTTACATATTAAAGATACATTTTCTGTTTGTGATATCTGTCATTTGGCCAAACAATCTCGCCCCCCTTTTCCTATTAGCTCTACTCGAGCCTCTGCCATTTTAGAATTGCTTCACACTGATTTATGGGGACCATATCATACTCCATCTCTCACTAATGCACATTATATTCTCACAATTGTTGATGATTTTAGCAGGGTTACATGGACCTTTTTACTCAAATACAAAAGTCAAGTCCCTCACACTCTTATTTCCTTTATAAAACAAGTTCAAAATCAATTTAATAAAACTGTTAAGCAGATTCGTTCTGATAATGGGACAGAATTTGTCAATTCCCAATGTCAGTCATTTTTTCATGATCAAGGCATCATCCACCAAACATCTTGTGCCCACACACCACAACAAAATGGTATCGTGGAGCGAAAACATAAGCATTTGCTGCAAACAGCTCGCAGCCTTCTTTTTCAAGCAAATCTTCCAAAAAAATTCTGGGGAGACTCCATTTTAACTGCTACATATCTTATTAATCGCATGCCTACACCTCTTCTCAATTGGAAAACACCATTTGAGGTTCTTCACACCTGTTTACCTGACTACTCTAGATTAAAGGTCTTTGGTAGTCTTTGCTTCATTACCAACACTTCCCCAAATAAAGACAAACTTTCCCCAAGGTCTCACAAATGTATCTTTCTTGGTTATGCCTCTGGTCAAAAGGCTTACAAAGCCTATGATCTCACTACTCACAAAATTCACATTACCCGTGACATTCACTTCTATGAGCATATTTTTCCTTTCACTACACACACATCTACATCACCCTCTTCTTCTACCACCACCACATTACCCTTTCCTTTTTCTGATACCCCCTTTGATTATTCTGATAATGACCTCTTACCTCAGGATCCATCTTCATCTTCTTCATCTTCTATTCCTTCCTCTTCCGCTGCCACTACCTCTTCTATCCAACCCTCAACTTTTTCCCCTTCCCCTATTGATTCTTTATCTACTCCTACTGCTACACCTCCTTTACCACGGGTAAGTACTAGACTCAAGCGAGCTCCTGTCAAATTTAATGACTATGTTTGCAATATTTCTGTCCATCATCCTTCCATTTCTTCTTTTTCTTCTGATTACGTTGCTTTCATTGCTAATGTGTCTAAGATCCATGAACCTTGTTCTTATAAACAAGCTAGTAAAGATGCTAGATGGGTGACTGCTATGCAACATGAATTAGATGCTCTTGAACTCAATAAAACATGGGAACTCACCACTCTTCCCGCAGGAAAGAAAGCCATTGACTCTAAGTGGGTTTACAGGGTCAAATACAAACCCAATGGTGAAGTAGATCGTTTTAAAGCTCGATTGGTTGCTCGTGGTTACACACAAGTTGCCGGGCTCGATTATTTGGAAAGTTTTTCCCTTGTCGCAAAAGTTGTCACAGTACGCATGTTTATTGCCATTGCTACATGTAATCAATGGTCTCTTCACCAGTTGGACATCAATAACGCATTCCTACATGGCCACCTCAAAGATGAGGTCTATCTTTCTTTACCTGAAGGTTATTCCAAAGGCTTGCCGGGACAGGTCTGCAAGCTCAATCGATCATTATATGGTCTTAAGCAAGCTTCTCGCGAATGGAACTTAGAATTCACTTCTAAGTTGATTCATTATGGCTTTCATCAATCTCCTCATGATTTTGGCCTCTTCACTAAAGGTTCTGGCTCTACCTTTCTCGCCTTACTTGTATACGTTGATGATATGCTTTTGACAGGTCCTTCTGAAGTTGAAATCCAGAAAGTTAAACACTATCTTGACTCTCTCTTCACAATTAAAGATCTTGGTCATGCCAAGTACTTTCTAGGAGTCGAGATCGCTCGAAGTGATGAAGGAACCTTTCTTTGCCAACGTAAATACATCCTTGACATAATTTCAGACACTCACCTTTCCAATGCCCAAACTGTTGTTACTCCCTTTCCTAAAGGTCATAAATTTCCTTCAGACTCACCACCCTTAGTTGATGTTGACCAGTTTCGACGTCTTGTTGGCAGACTCCTCTATTTAACTCTTACCAGACCTGACATCACATACTGCGTCCAACAACTTAGTCAATATGTTGCTTCACCTACAGAGGCTCATATGCACGCAGCTCTTCACATTGTTCGCTACTTAAAAGGATCCTCTACTCTTGGTCTTTTTTACTCCTCTGCTTCTACCTTTCACATTGAGGCTTACTGTGACAGCGATTGGGCTGCCTGTCCTCAAACTCGTCGCTCCTTATCGGGTTATTGCATTCTTCTTGGCAACAATGCCATTTCTTGGAAAACAAAAAAACAAACAATTGTTGCTCGTTCATCATGCGAAGCAGAGTACCGTAGTATGGCAAATGTTGTTTGTGAGCTACTTTGGATCACTTATATTCTCCAAAATTTTCACATCAAGCCTTCTCTTCCTATTCCTCTTTGGTGCGACAACAAATTCGCACTTCAAATTGCCTCCAATCCAGTTTATCACGAGCGCACGAAGCACATCGAAATTGACTGTCATGTTGTTCGTGACAAGTGTCGTGAGGAATTCATCAAACCACAGCATGTCCCTTCTCAGCTTCAATTAGCAGACATGTTCACAAAATCTCTTGCTTCTCCTCAGCTCACTTCATTGATGACCAAGTTGGGTCTTATTCATCATGTGCCTCCAACTTGAAGGGGGGGGGGTGTAAAGATTATGTACAAATCTGTATTTTATTCATTGATTAGTTAGTATTAGTGTTGATGATGTAATTAGTTAGATGTTAGTTAGATTGTTTTTCTCTCTCATTGTACGCATGACACTGGTGTATATATTCCTCACTTTGAGGCACTGCAATGATAACGAAATTATTCAGCATTTTATTCCTTTCGTTCAAATACATCTCACAAAACTATATGTTCATAATTTGAAAAATCTTATATCAGCTCAATCTATTAGAATCATGTGCGTTCACAGAATCACAGAAACTTTGAGATGAATTTGAAGACCAAGTGATCTCAATTCAGGACAGATTATTAGGCTCAGCTGGTTAGAAAAGATAGGGAACAAAGGGTTTGGATGTCTCAAACAAGAAACGAAAGAGAAGCACTAGAAAACGCAGTTTAAGAAAACATAAAAGTGGAAGAAAACTATACAGCAGAAACAAATTAAAATTCTGAGGACCGAAAAGGTTACAGTTAGCTGTCAATAATTTGATTGTGAAATTCAAGGACTTTGAACGGTGAATTTATCATAACAAAATGCACGTGGAGTTGCATAACATGTATTTGTAGTAGAGTGAATTGGCACAAACCTTCCGATAGTCACTCTGTGGAAGGTTTTCCATAATCTTCGTTCCTGAAGACAAGAATCCTCGTCCAAGAGGACTATATGCTACAATTCCAATTCCAAGTTCCCTGAGAATATCACAAAAGCAAAAATCAGAAGTCACAAATCACAAGACAGTGATTGCAGTTTCATTGAAAGTCCTCAAAACAGAGAAAAAATGCTAGATAACCTGCAAGTTGGAACAATTTCTTCCTCCACATCTCTTGACCATAAGGACCACTCTATCTGCACAGCTGTTATAGGATGAACAGCATGTGCTCTTCTAATTGTTGAAGCTGAAGCCTCAGAGAGACCAATGTACTTTATTTTTCCCTCCTCAACAAGTTTCTTAAGCTCCCCAATCTAAACCAAAAACATAAAATGAAAATAAGTGGACATTCAATGTACACAAAGATTTTATATACAGGAAGAAATTGTTAAATTAGAGAACATCTTATTTTCTTTCTCAAAGGTGTTATCTTCTCCACTAGTCAAATTGGATGACAAATCATCATAACTTTAATGAATCAGGTAACATAAAGAAAGAATTTTAGCTATGACAGAAATATTTTATGGGTTATGCCATAAATTGGTTTCTCATCCTAATCCACCGAAAACATTAACAAGAAGAATAGAATAGCACAAGTAATTCCTTAAAGCATCTATTATGGTGTAGAAATGCTTAGAAAGAATAACACTATCAGCATTGCTAATACTGCAGTGGTGAGGACTGAGGACCCATTAGCAAAGACATGTGAATGCGATGACTTGACATCTAAGTGACCAAAGAAAGAAATTCTTAACAGCATACAAAAGCTGTCCCTATGATCTTATATTTACCACTTTACCATTAATTACCTAGGTATTGCCCTTTATCTTTCTCCTTGTTTAGAATCAAGCATATTTTGTAACAGTCTTTGGACTTGGAACTTCCCTGCTCGAAAGGACTTTTCCTTGAGAAATGAGAATGTTATACATATTCTTCATGACCTCATATTCTATCTTGTGATTTTACTGCTTTATTTCGTTACTATTCTCTACTTTATTGCTTTTGAAAATTGGAGGCACATACATTTTTGGTCAAAATGAAAATTGGGTCCTATATCTTTTGCTAAGTTATGGATATGCAAAGTTTTAAAACCGGGCGTGTTATAACTTATTCATCCGAACTCCGTTTTGTACAAATTTTATATCA